>PVIC010017757.1:0-32360 GCA_004025085.1 Thryonomys swinderianus
TGGAGACACGCCCACCAACAATCAACACCGCATACCACAATGCCGGACGTGGTGGCTCACGCCTGTCATCCCAGCACTCGGGAGGTAGAGACAGGAGGATTGCTGAGTTCGCGGCGGCTTGCCTGGGCACCATAGTGAGCTCAGGGCCAGCCTGAACTACAAAGCGAGACCCTGTCTCAAAAAGCAAAAAAAAAAAAAAAAAATGAGAATTAACTTGTGTCATATACTGGTACAAATTCCCCAATGTTGTGTGTGATTGTGAGCTGTATATAAAATATATCAATAAAGAATTCAATTTAAAAAAAATTAAATGGGACCAGATATTGACAGATGTCAATACCAAGTCATGACTTGACTTTTAACCTTATCACTTTCAGCAAGAAATACCCACAAAAACAAAAAACAAAAAAATCAGAACTGTCAGCTTCTTTCTTGGTAGAAGAGGCAGGTGTTGCAGTTTGTGAGATGGGGAGGCTCTCAGGCAGGCTCCCTGGGCCTAGGAAGGATTCCAGCAGCAGGAAGTTGCAGAAGTGTGTCCCTTTATGCTTGTTAACAGGAAAGACTTCCATCATGACTCTTTTCCATCACTATTTTTTAGCAAGTGTCCATCAGATTGTGCTTTACTTGCAAAGAACAGAACTTGACTGTCGAACAGCGATTTTAGGAGGCAGCAAGATCAATGTGGTGCATGTGCCTGGTCAGAATGTATCTGAGCGTCTTTGTTTTCCCCTGGCTGGTCATAATGTCAGCACTTGGTCCTCAGAGGTCTGGGCAGGAATCGAATAAGGATGAGTTACAGGTGTAGGTCACAGCTGATCCAGATAGAGAGGTAGGGTGAAAGTGCCCCCCCACCCCGCCATGGACTTGCTAGTAGAAAGTCTGGATGCTGGACAGCAGCAAAGAGGACACATGTCTGCAGACAAGCAGTGTTTAGAACTCAGCCAAGCATGGAGATTTCAACCAAATATTTAGACAAATCATTAACATTATTTGTGCTATTGTTTTAGTTTAGTGGTTAAGAACTCATACTCTGTAGTTCCAGAGACCTCAGTCTGAATTCCAACTCTACTACTGCTCAGTAGCAGTTTGCTGACTTTGAGAAAATAAAGTATAACTTGTATACTAGAAACCTCCATTTCCTCACCTATAATGTGGTAATAATACTAATCTTATCAAACTATTATGAGGATTAAAGGGCATAATATTTACAAAAAAAGCTTAAAGCAATGCCTGGCTTTTAAAATATACATATCACATAGCAATAATAATCATTGTGGGTTAGGTCCCAGGTGATTTTGTGTATTTTGTAAGTGTCAAAACTATTCTATGTAGTATTAGAACCTGTACACTCCTCTCCTACAAAAGTAGGATCTGAGATTAGAACTGAGAAACTCGCTTCAGGTCCCAGAGTTCCAAGAACTTGCAAAGCCCTGATGTGGCCCAGCTCTGCTAGAACCAGAAGCTGGGGTCTTGATCATTCACAGCCCACTGTTGTTGAGCCCCCAGTGGTGTCAATGCACAGGGTCTCACTGTCCTTTTAAAAGATCAGATAAGAAGACACCGGTATCGTGACCTGGTAGGATTTAAAATTGTACTTCTTTTGTAATCACTATTTATTCTTATCACTAACCTCTCTGGTAATTCCATTTCACAGGACATTCTGCTCTTCCCTAAAAGCAGATAGAAAGTTCAGTTACATTTAATTTAGGGAAACAATAATGGTTGTGTATTACTAATAAATCTGAGTAAAAACTGACCATGATCATACGTTAAATACACAAGTGACAGAAACTTGGTACACACAATTCAGTTATAAAACTGATTGGGTCACCTGAAGGTCCAATTTTTGTTATTAAACCAGATTTTGTGTTAAGATGAGCATTGTACAGAGAGGCTTGTAGGAATTAAGACAAATTACTGGAACTATTTGATAGCTCCTCTGATGTATAACTCAGGTAGAAATTTACATCTGAAAAACGTTCTAGGATTTTTTTACCCCCAGGTTTATTTCTTTGTACTTGCAATTTTCTTCTTATAAGTCTATACTATTCAAGAAACATTACTTTTAAGTCCACAGTAATTCTTCAGCCAGATTTTAATGATACTTTTCTTCCCCCATTTATTGCAGTGTTAATATATATTTTTAATCGTTTAGTATCAAAAGATGCTAAAGTTCCTGTTGTTAAAAAGTTCCTGTTGATTCTCACGGATACCAAAATTCTTGGCACTGCTATATATTGGTTCCTTCCACCAATATCGAAAGAAAATAACCGTTACCAACGTACAACTTCACATCACACTATCTCGGAATTCAGCCGCACACATAATAGTGAACTATTATTTGTAGAAAACCCCACTAAAAATGATAGAGGGAAAAGTAGATAGCTCGAAGCAGGGAGTTGGGATTTCCGAAGCAATTTTCACATTCCAGAGACTGTGAGGGAAGGGCTTTCCCACCGAGGCTGTCCGTGGCGGGGACCTCGGTCTCTCCTTCCCGAGGGCTCCAGTTCCCGGGGCAGAGAGCCGGGAGCACCCTGGCAGCCCCGGGCTGGCCATCGAACGAGGGGCGAGGCCGTGGGGCCGAGCAGGTCGTCCTCCGCTGGCCTCGGGTCTGAGCAGTCGGGCGATACCCGAGAGGGCGGCGCGGAGGAGCCGGCCGCCGGAGTGCGGACGGAGAGCGAGCGCGGGGATGGCGGGACCCCGCCGGCCCCGCCCCTGACGATCCGCAGCCCCGCCTCGCGCCCGGCCCCGCCCACCCGCGCCGGCGACGCCCCCTCCCGGCACCGCCCCGTGCCCGAAGCCCCGCCCGCCGGGCCGACTGTGGGCACGGGGCGGCCCCGAGGTCGTCCGCACCGGCTTCGGCTCTGGCCGAGGTGTTGCGGCCGTGCGCCCTGCAGAGCGAGGAAGGAGGCGGAGGACGGCGGCGGTGGAGAAGGAGTGTGGGGGAGGAGGCAAGAGCGCGGCCGTCGCGCCGGCGCTGGGCGAAGAAGCGGAGTCGGGTGGACGCGGGTGAGCGTCGGCGGAGCCGGGATCAGGGCGGGCGTCTCTCCTGCGGCGCTGCGGGCCGCGGCCGCGGAACTCGGGTCCTCCCGGGCTCCGGGGGGCGGGCCCGGCTCTGGGCCGGGGTGGGGGGGGGCGGGCTCAGCGCTGCGGGGCTGCGGCCGAGGGGCCGGGTCGCCGCGACGCCCTCTGTCGCCTCGGAGGGTCCGCGGGCTGGGGCCCGGAGGGCTGAGGCCTGCGTGGCCGCCCCGCCGCTTTCCGACCCGCGGCCGCCGCGCGCCGGGCCGGGCCGGGCCGGGCCGGGCCGGGCGCCGCCTTTGTTGCCCGCAGCCCGTCGGGCGAGGCCGGGGCTCGGCGAGGCCTGGGCGGCGGCGGGGCCTGCGCGCTCGTCCCGTCGCGCTGCCCGCAGTCCCCTCGCCCGGCCCGGCCCGGGGGCCGCGCCACCCTCGGGCCGCCGGGAGGTCGCGTGGGGGCGACTTTGAAGTGCCGCCCGGACTCGGGCTGCTGCGCGCGCGAGGGTGCTGGGCCGCCGCCGCCTGGGAGTCCGCCGGTGCGGGCCGGGGAGCGGGGAGCCCCCTGGAGGTTAAACCGCCCGAGACGGAGGCAGGCCTTCCTGCACAGTTCGCTCCTGCGGGAGTTGGCAACTTCAGGTACACCATTGTGGCTCGTGCTGTGGCAGAAGTGCAGACCTTTCTCACGGCGGGACCTGGCACACAATTTATGCGTGAAGCAATGTGTGTGCCAACGTAAGATTCTGAAACTTGGGGTTCCCACTCCCACTTTAGGGAATTAAGGACCAGAGGAAGTCAGGTTTCTGGTGGTGAAATATGTAATGTTGACTGTGACTTCATTTCAGCAAATGTTTCTTGAAGGTGTAAGGCAACATCCTACTGTGTGTGAGGACCGAATATATACTAATTACAGTTATACTGTAAGTTAAGACATGAAACACTTCCTACATGCGTTTTTAATTTGCGGTGTTGCTTGGAATAAAGATTCATTTTTGACCAAACAAAATAAACTTCTGTCTACTTCAAGGTGAAATTTGTGACGTGTTCTCCATCGTAGGCAGCAGTTTACCCTGTTTAAAACTCACTGAACACCCACAACATGTTAGCTTATTGAATGAACTTTAAATGGAATATTTAGGGGTGTGAAGAGTCACTGATGTTTAAAAACATGAATGGCATTGTTTACCAGGTTGCACAGTTAAAACCCAGAAAATGTTTCCTGATTCACTTTTCATTTCTTCTCAGTCTTACAGGGAATGAATGTGGAGAGGTTCAGGATCCATTCCTGCTTCAGACAAAATAGGGGGCTTCACCACTCCGCACCCTCAGATTCTTGATTTGGAGGGCCACTGGCCCTGGGACAGTGGATCTGATAAGACCATTAGAAAAATATGTTATCTAGAGTTTTAAGGGGCTTTCCATTTTGTGGCCTGGATAAGGATCAATCAGCCAGGCTGTTCACCTGAGCTTTTACTTGTTTTTGTCCCTCTCATCATTTTTCTTGAAATTTTGTTTTCTTTTTGCCTTTAATATTTCTTAAAAAATAGTTTCTACATTGGTGATGAGTACCTGGCCTTGCCCTTACCCTTTTTACGGTGGAAGACTTGTAGGCCTTGAACACTGCCTCTCACCTACAGCACACCCTCAGGGTGTCACCGGACTGCCCTTCCCTGTTAGGCCACCTGGAGGGAGTGGTGAGGAAAGGATTTGGGTGCCAGTAGCAGCGCTGAGTGTTGTGTGGAAAAGTTTTGCTCTAGTGACTGGGTTCCTAGTCATTTTGCCTTCCCATATGTTTCTCCAGTGTTGGTGTAGAATTTAAAAGGTATTCTTTTTTATTGGCTCTCTTTTTAGAGAAGGGAATATTGAGTTTCAAGACTGTCTTGTGTAACTTCTTAGCAAAAACCCTGCTGTTTTTCTCCAGTGTGGTCATTTTCAGAAAATACCGAGTTACTGATGTACCTTGTGTGTTGCTCATAGAAGTGCCTCTGTGATTTTATTTAAAAGTTAGGATACAGTGGGGGAATATTATATGCTTCTGAGTTACCTTTAGTCTCTCAAAAATATGCTATCATGAGAAACTGGATGATATGTACCCATGTACATATATTGAAAGTATGAAGCCAAATACCTATTGTTATTTATAACATAGTATAGATTATGGATGTGTATTCAAGTGCCTCCTAAGGGTAGGTAAGTAAATGACCTATCCTTGGCAAGAAGATGACTTTTTACTCTTTCTTGTGTCCTTTATAGAAAGTGAGGATTGTATATTTCATGTTAGCGAAATCATCGTCCCTGACTTACTTCAATTACAGAAATGGTACTTCTAGGTCTGGGGATTTATTTCAAGTGGTACCACACCAACCTTAGATGCACAAGGGCCTGAGTTCGATCCCCAGTACCAGAAAAAAAAGAAAAGAAACAAAGAAATGGCACTTCTCTCTGTGGTGTCTGGGTATTTTTGAAAAAGTACACCTTTTCAAATACTATTATGTCATAAAAAGGGGAAGTTTATTCTCTAAAATGGCCAAAGTATCCAAATATTAAAAGAAACATCAGTGCTGTGTATTTTATACGGTAGTGATAGTGAAATTGTCTTAATTCTTTTGCATCATTTACTATGTGGTTTGGTATGTTGGTTTAGTTCTTACATGTTGAAGGCTTTAGGACTTGGCAAGGTTTACTTAAACTAACTGCAAGGTCTCCATTGGTGATCCACACAAACAGCAGATTTTCCTTACTTGCAGTAATTGCATTTGGGTTGCTATTTGTCTTGCTAATGTTTTAGGAAAGCCATTTAAGGTATCAGTTACCATAGTGTACACAGAAGACATCTGGGAGGTGTTAAGAGTATACTTTTATTAGCAATGTGACCTTGAAGAAGTTTTAGATCCCTTCTCAGTCTTAATCCTCATACAGGCTAAAGGAGGGGACAAAAATCCATCTCAGTAACAGCAAGTGATGTATTTTAAATAAAAGCACAACTCTTTTCTAACAAGATTTCTGACTAGTTGTGTACCTTTTCTTGAACTGCTTCTGCTTCCCCAGCTTTGACATGGTAGTTCCCTTTGTTTGCTGTGTCCTTCAACAGCTCCCCTGTGCTTCTTGGATCTTATTGCCAGCATCACCACCTAGGGGAAGCCTTCCTTGACTGCCTTTTGTCCCTTAATACCCTTTGTATTACCTTTTGTACCTTTGCTCTTACAATTTTTATGTTTAGTTGTATCTGGTTTATGTTCTCTCATTCAAATTTTTGAAGACAGAATGCTTACCATTATCAGACAGATGTTCCTCTTTGTTACCACACCACGTATCATGAAGCTTGGGCACTGAATAGGGATCTGGTATACAAAGAGTGCATATAGTTTTCATGTTATTTTCCATACACTAAAGGTAAAGACATACTGTTTATGTCTAAGAAAGCTGTTGATGTTTTGTGTTGTTTATTTATTCCTGTCTGAGCCGATCTGCTCAACCGAATAAAATCATAGCACTAGCAAAACCTAACACCTTGTATCAGTGTGGCCCAGACAGCCTCATACAGTGAGAGTTGTCTTTCTGTGAAGCCATAATGTGTGTTGAGTTGACTCATGGACCCAAATGGCTTGCAGTATAAATGTACAAATTGTAGCCTCTCTGGAAATGTAGTTATTTTTAGTGTGTGAAATATAACTATTCCAAAGCACTCTTTCTTACGTAGCTTAGTAAAGTAAAACCTGAGTTACCTGCCATCTCCTGACATTCTCAGTTTCTGACTGAGGAATCAAGCAAGGAGGAAAAACTGGTTTGGAGTTTAACAAACCAGAGACCTAGAAGATTTTTCTTTGGAACAAAGAAGATAGGGATTTAGATGTAGATTTGAATTTCAACAGTTTGTTTTTATAGGGTAAATTTTTAAAATAAGACATCTTATTTGGTTCATATGTAAAATAATATCAGTTGCTGTGAAAAATTGAGATATTGCATATAATAGTAGTTTGATGCATAGAGGATAACAACTGCTAATAGTCATAATTTTAGTTTAAAATATGATTAATCAGCATCCCCTGTGTAAGCTTTGGGTTTTCTTGTTAAGGTCACCCAGGGTGGGGAAGGGGTTGAGTCCAAAGTGACTTAAAAAATGGAATTAACAGGAAAGAGAATGGGTTTCTACAGTAGGCAGTGGCTCAGGCTGCCAGGATGGGGAAGGTTGCAGGTGAGCTCAGAATGAGTGGTGGTGGGAGCTTAGCCAGTAGGTCATTGCAGTCTGTTTGCACTTTAGGGCTTTGTCATTCTTTAGCACCCTCTGCTTTTGTGATTTATGACTTTATACTATCATATCATTTTTTCACAGCCATAACCTTAAAATATTTTCTTAGAATTACTGAAAGAGCACCATCCTTGGAGAGTGTGGAGTGACAATTTTTCCATTTTTACAACAGCAGACTCGTGTTGGAGAGAAGAAAGGAAAAGAGACATAGCATATCTCTGAAGGCCTGGAAGGCAACCAGTGATGTGAACCTCAGTAAACCCTAATGGTATCACTATGACATCTGGAAATTTTCTAGCAGGTAAATTTGGTTATTTAGAGAAATATCCATCTATATACAGTAGTTTATGACAATATGAGGTATTTAATATGCACAGGTACTTAAAATAATCTCTTAAGACAGACGTGGCTTCTTTTAAAAGACTTTTATCAAAAAATGTTAGTACTTGTTAACCTTTGGAATAGTCAGACAAGGTAATTCCCTGTTTCAGAGAGTCAATTATTTGGTGCCACCTGCAGTTATATTTGTAGTGATTTTTTGTGGTCGACTTTACTTAGCTACATCATTAACATGCTGAATTATTTATTGATGAAGCAGGATAAATGTATTAAAAGTAAGGTGATACACTTACAACCTTGTGTGTTATTTTCCTTGGGAATTTTGTTTTGATTATAAAATCTAGGTCTTATTAAAGCTTAATTTTTAAAAAGTAAGCTTTTTAAAAATTTTTTTAAATTTTGAAATATTAACTTCTGTGACAGTCATTTTTGTCTGTTAATGCTGCTTTTAAAATTACTAAAAAGAAGTAATATATTTAGGGAATACCATTGTTACCAATTATCACAGACTAGAAGAATGTGTAAACAACTACCTAGAATTTTATTAGGATTTTAGTGGTTTGACACAGTTGTAATATTGGTGCAATTAAGAGCTAGAAGGAACCTAATTATACAGTCCATTTTTTTCCCTCCATAGTTCATGAAGAAATTGAGACTATTGTAGTTCTGTAATTTGCCCAAAGTCACACATCATATTATTAGCACATTTTAAATATATGGAGTCCTTCTTGCCATTGATGTCAGCTATTTTAATCCTGGGAGCTGGGCATTTGGATTGTGTCTTCATGGAGAACTTTGCAGTGGGGGTGGCTCTTGGAGGGTGTGCCATCCACCTGATAGTTCTTTTATTCTTTTTCCTAAATGGGATTCCTTGTTTTCAGTTTCTTGGTTTAGTTTCTGAAATACATATATTCAATTTTTTTTTTTTCTTCCTGAGGAAGGAGATCAGGTACTTTATTTCTGACATATTGTGTATCAGAAAATGTCTTGTATTAGGTGTGTGGTTTCTAGTCTGGCCATGTCTACAAATTTAAGTTAATATTTTAGTTAGTGGTTATTCAGCAGTGATAGATTAACCTTGATATCTCAGTGTGTAAATAAAAAGGCTTATTTCTTGCTTTTGCAAAGTCTCCAGTGAACTGGGCCCCTCATGGCTTCTTTATGTGGATAGGGATGCTTTCATGTTCAGTTCCCCACCCTGTTGCCTCTTTGCAGATGAAGGAGAGTACTGGTATGTTACTGACGACACCACTTTGGCTAGAACTAGTCAGACCTGTAAGCATGCCAGGAAATGTGGACTGTCACAACAAGGATCACTAAGCTGTAACTGGGAAGACAATTGAAGATATATTTGTCTTAGAATTCTGTCCCACTTTCAGTGTTGCTACTGAGCTTGGTGTTACCTGCTTCCCACGCAATTGTATGTCTATTTTTTCTCTTTCTATTGTATTAAGACTTCTGTATTATTTCCAAAATGCTAAAGTTTCAACATGATGTGCATTATTATTTCCTAGGATGTTTTGAGCACTCATGAATCCTTTCAATCTGTGAACTTGTATTCCTATGTGCTAAGGAAAATTTTTAAATTTGCCTTTGTAATTTCTTCCCTTTCCTTTTTCCTATCTGAAACTCTTCATTGACTTTGAGATCTCAATTGATCTGTATTTGTAGTTTTTCAATTTTCATGTTAGTCTTTTTGAAGGGTTAGATTTCTTTGACTTTTTGAAGTTTTAATTCTAACAATACATTTTGTTTTCTTACTGTTCTTGTCATTTTCTCCTTTCTCTGCTTTTAAAAAAATCAGTCTTATTCATTTCAGATTTGCGATATCTTTTCTCATGCTTGTCTTTGTTACTTTTGCTTTCAGAAAGCATGGATTTTATTCTATTTCATTTTATTTTTGTATTGTATTGTTATCAATCAAATTCAGAAGCTGGTGCATGCCAGCCAGGGGTTCTACCACTTAGCCATCCTGTACCTTTAACTCAGGCTTGGAATTATTGACTCCAGTTATCATTGGCTGAAATGGCTTTGTCTGGGTTTCATTGTCTCCAGTGTATTGAGGGGGTAGTGGAGAGTAAATGTGTGTTTAATAAAGCTAGCTAGGTTACCCTGCACCTGTCTGCCTGCCTCCCTCCCTCTCTCATTCCCTCCTTTGCCTTTTCTTTGCCCTCCCCCTTTCGTCTTCCTTCACTTTCTTCCTGGAGTTTGTTGAAATATATAATTTGTTTTATTGGAGACCCAGGAAGAAATAGGCTTGTTTATTATCATGTATTTCAACACCAACAATCAATTCTCTAATATGAAAACTAGTGTCTTCAGTTCTGACGTTATCCAGTTAGTACAATTGCTGCAGCTTCAGGGCTCAATCCCATAAAATTGCATCCACTGCAGAGGGTGTTACAAATTCTGCACTTCGAGTTCTAACTGCCTTGGGCTTCTTGGATAATTTTCTAGGCTGGATGATAGAAATCACTAAATGCTTTATGTTAATTGGTTTGCTATAAATGATACAGTTCAGCAACAACCCAATGGAAAAGATTCATAGGACAAGATCTGGGGGTGATGTGGAGCTTCATCACATCTCTCTTAGAGTGCTCTACCTGTATTTGTTTGTGTCCAGAGGTTCTCTGATCCTAAGGGGTTCCTCCCTTAATTTTTTCTTATAGGTCATCCAGATTTATGGGTTTTATTTGGCAGATTTGTACATTCATTTAACATTCTGATCATTTTCACTCTCCCTCTAGCCCATCCCGTTTTACATTTTTGTGTCCTTGTGGATTTCAGAGCACATATTTTGTTCATTTTCAAACCCCTTGTTACTTCTCTATTTCCCTTCCTCTGGTCTAATAATAATTTCCTTTCCACTTTCATGTCTTCTTTAGATTACACATATTAAAGAGGACATGTGATAGTTGTCCTTTCTCAGTCTGGCTTATTTTGCTCAACATCAGATTTATCCATTTTCCTACCAAATTTTATTTTTCTTTATGAGTGAATAATATTCCATTGTATATATATGTTTGTATACACACACACACACACACACATTTTAAAATTCCATTAATTTGTTGATGGACATGTAGCTTGGTTTTACCCTGGTTGCTAATTGTGCCATAATATACATGGGTATGCAGATATTCTTATAGAATGCTGAATTTAATTGCTTTGGTTATATTACCAAGGAGCAGAAGAGCTGGATCAAATGGTATGTTTGTTTTTAGTTTTTCAGGGAATCTCTATACTCTAGTAGCTTACTAATTTACATTTACACTCCCACCAGTAGTTTAGAAGGATTGTGGGGAGGGCTTACCTGTCCCAATCCTCCTTGCTACCTTTTCTTGTGTTTTTGATAGCCATTCAGACTAGGATGAAATGGAGTATCAATGTAGTTTTGATTTCTCTAATAGTTAAAGATGTTGTATATTTATTGGCCGTTATACTTTTAAGACATGTCTCTTCAATTGATTTGTGTATTTCTTGATTGGGTTATTTGAGTTTTTGGTGTTATATATTGTAGATAGTAGATACTAAACCTCTGTGAAAGGAGTAGCTGGGAAAGATTTTCTACAATTCTGTAGGCTGTCTTTTCACTCTTAAAAATATGTATTGTTAAATTTAGTTGTTTCCTGTATTGTGGAGAAACTTTTTAGTTTGATATATTCTCATTTGTGGGTTCTTACTGTTATTTTCTTTGCTATTGGAGTCCTAATCAAGGAATTCTTTGTCTCTATCTGTGACTTTAGTTGTTTTCCAGGTTTATACTTAGGTCTTGATCCACTTTGAGTTTATTTTTGTGTAGGGATATAGTTTCAGTTTTGTACAAATGGCTATCCACTTTTCCCAGCACCGTTTGCTAAAGATGTTGTCTTTCTTTTCAGTGTATGTTTTTGGCTCCTTTACCAAAAATTAGAAGGCTGCGGTTGTATTTTTTCTTTCCTCTGTTCTGTCCTATTGGTCTATATATGTGTCCATTTGCATTAGTACCACGCTGTTTTGTTGCTGTGGATTTGTAGTATGATTTGAAGTCAGGTATTACAATCGCTCCAGCCTTGCTCTTTTTGCCTAGGATTCCTTTGACTCTTCCGGGTCTTTTTCCACATGAATTTTATGATTGTTTTTCAAGTTCTGTGATGAGTCATTGGTATTTTGATGGGGATTCGTTGAATCTGTAGATCACTTTTGGTCATATAGCCAACATAAATAGTATTAATTGTACCAATCTATGAACATGGGGGTCTTTCCATCTTCTGATATCTTTTTTGACTTTTTTCTTCAGTGTTAATGAGATTTTCATTGTAGAAATTTTTTTTTTTTAACCTCCTTGGTTACTTGATCCCAAGGTATATTATTTTACTTGAAGCTATTGTGAATGGAAAGAGTCTTTACTGTGCTCTATCTCCAACCTTCTCCCTCCTGTTTTGTAGAAAGATGGGGCAGGAAGTCTCCTCCTGTAATCACTTGGACTTTGGGGGAACAGCCCATGCAGAAGTTAAGAGCCCCACTCTAAAGCCTCTCATTTGTATAAATTTAGATGTGATTAGAATTGGTTTATTATTAAATAAAGATATATCATTTATGAAATCCTAAGAGTTTAGTATATATGTATCAGAAATGGAAGATAAAAATCAAATCTTTCTTATATTTATGTTCATAGAGTATATATACAGTAGTGTGTTTGTACATAAGTATGTCACTTTTTAATTGCAGTATGTTAAAATGTGACTGAAAGATTTAGGTAGAGGTGAGGACTTACTTCATTAATCAGTCCTTAACAAGTCATCCCCTTTAACTTGTTCTGGTGATTGATATCATGAACTTTTTTATTGCATTGTCAGTTTAGCAGAAATCTATTGTTTATCATTTTAACAAAAGGTTCTAAAAAATGTTTATGTAGAAGTTTTTTTCTGTAGATTAAATGTATAAGTTTCTGTGCATTCTTAAAAATCATATAAATTTAAGTGCCGGGCGTGGTGGCTCACACCTGTAATCCCAGCACTCGGGAGGCAGAGACAGGCAGATTGCTGAGTTCGAGGCTTGCCTGGGCTACATAGTGAGCTCAGAGCCAGCCTGAACTACAAGGTGAGACCCTGTCTCAAAAAAAAAAAATCATATGAATTTAAAAATTCTTAAAAATCATATGAATCATATGCATTTAGAACCGTAGATGCTTTAGAGATTAATTTACTTTGTATAGAAAACAGTGAAGAGATTGAGTTTGATTCCATGCAGATTTAGGTTAGTGTCAGTAACTTACAAAGTACAAATTTCTCAATTGAAAGTTTATTAGAATTTCTGCTGTATAAAGTTTTTTTTTTTTTTTTTTTTTTTTTTTTTTTTTTTGAGACAGGGTCTCGCTTTGTAGCTCAGGCTGGCCCTGAGCTCACTATGTAGCCCAGGCTAGCCTGGAACTCAGCAATCCTCCTGCCTCTGCATCCCGAGTGCTGGGATTACAGGCGTGAGCCACCACGTCCAGCACTGTGGTATGTGGTATTAATTGCTGGTAGGTGTGAGCCATCACACCCAGCATTGTATGTGGTTACCGGGAATCAAACTCAGGACCTTGCACTTGCGAGGCAGACGCCAGAACCACTGAGCCAAATCTCTGGCCCCACTGTATAAAGTTTTAATTTATTCAAGTTGAAATTATATTTTAACTTCATCTGGTTTATTTTTTTTTTGAGACAGGGTCTCGCTTTGTAGTGCAGACTGGCCCTGAGCTCACTGTGTAGCCCAAGCAAGCCTTGAACTCAGCAATCCTCCTGCCTCTGTCTCCCGAGTGCTGGGATTACAGGCGTGAGCCACCAATCCTAGCATTGTGTAGCATTGTGTTGTGTAGTTACTGGGGATCAAACTCGAGACCTTGCACTTGTGAGGCAGACTTTAAACCACTGAGTTAAATCCCTGGCCCTCGCCTGTTTTTCTTTTTTTTTTTTTTTTTTTTTTTGAGACAGGGTCTTGCTTTGTAGTTCAGGCTGGCTCTGAGCTCACTATGTAGTAGTCCAGGCAAGCCTCGAACTCAGCAGTTCTCCTGTCTCTGCCTCCTGAGTGCTGGGATTACAGGCGTGAGCCACCACGCCCAGTAATGTGGTGTGTAGTATTGATTGCTGGTGGGCATGAGTCTCCACGCCCAGCATTGTATGTGGTTACCGGGGATCAAACCCAGGACCTTGTGCTTGGGAGGCAGGCGCCGGAACGACTGAGCTAACCCTCCGGCCCCTCACCTGTTTTTCTTAAATTGTATTTTCTTAAACTATATTTAGTTTTTTAGACACTGTTGTAGCCATACAGGTACTTCATATTTCTTTTTATAGTGGAGCTTATTGTGATGAGACCTACAGACCCTGACAGATGTCAAAGCAATTTTATATTTATTATGTTTTAATTATTCTAATTTCATTTACTTGAGAAGAACCATGAATGGTCTGACATTCTAACCATCCAAGCTAAGAAGTTAGCTGGCTCCAATTTCATGGGTGCTGGCAGAAGGCATGAGACTCCAGAGTCAGAGATAAAAAGGGCATTATTAGTCCAGGAAGTAACATTAGCCGGTGTTAGCATTTGTTCTGGTTCTCTGAGCCCCAGTGACATTTGGAAAGAAGACTGTAAGAAGCAAAAGGACCCAGCAAGGAAACCAGTTAGGAGGCTGTTGCAGTAATGCAGGTGAAAGAGGACAGTATCTTGCATGTAGCATAATGGTTAGAACCAATTTAATTGTGTGTGTACTTTGAAGGTAGCTGAGTTTTGGGTTTTGTAACATCAGAACAACAAAGGAGAATGACTCTGAAAGTTCTGCTCTAAGCATTTGGAAGAGTTAAGTCACCATAAATAGTAGGAGGAGATCTTATAAGTAGGGCAAGTTTGGAGGAGGGGCAGGAAAAACTAAGAATTTGGTGTTGAACTTGTTAAGTTTTGATATCAGTAAGATACCTAACAGTGTCTAAAAGAAAATTGAACATAATTTGCCTAGAATGAAAAGTAAGGAATTTGGGAATAGAAGACACATGGATGTTATTTGGCATCAAGAGAAAGTGAAATTATGAGGGCTATGAGTGTAGGTGGAGAAGAGTTGACTGAAATTTTGAGTGCAGGGCTGCTCCATCATTAGGAGGTCTGGAGAGACCAGTAAAGGATTCCAAGCAGGAGTGGTCATGACAGTATGATGTTCTTGTAGCAAAGATGGAAAATTTTATTAAGGAAAAAGAGATTAGAGGTATGAAATACATCTAAGAAGACCAAGAATTGAAGCTGGAGCTAAACATGAAGGCCGTGGTGTGGCTGAAAGAGAAGGGAAGTGGGGAGGAATTGTAGCCTCTGAATCTACACTGTTCTCTTCAGATGTTTTGGTACCAAGAGAATTAGAGAGATAGGACCGTAATTGGGCAAAGTAGGGTCAAGATTAGTTCATTTTTACATAAGAAGTAACATATTTTGGAATGATCTGGTAGAGAGAAGAAAATTGTTAGATCAAGTGTGCAAGTGGAAGGTGGGGTGGCTTAGGAAGGGGGTAGGGTGGAAGTGGATGTGGAAACAGATGTTGCTAAGTGGGTAAACGTGAGTCCAGAGTTTCCTCATGATAGTAGTTTGTTTTATCAAACCAGTAGTGAGGTGAGCCATGGTCTGAGACTGAAGATACAGGAAGAAGCATTTACAGGTGTGAGGAAGAATGAGCAGTTGTGTGAAATAGAAAACAAAGAGTGAGAGAATGGACCAAGGAAATGTGGTTCGATTTCCAGGTAGTATTAAGTGCTCACCCAAACCATATGATTGTGAATATAAGCTGAGACCAGTCAGAGTAGTTCTGTTTCTCCAGCCATTTTCTTTCTTTTTGGTAATTGAGATTGAACTCAGGACCTTGTGCTTCAAAGGCAGGCACTGGAACCACTGCACTAAATCCCTGGCCCTTCTCCAGCCATTTTCAACCGTGTGGCCTAGTATGAGTCAAGTTTAGCTAGTGTTAAGTGTGAAGGTATCAAATTGAAGTTCAGTATATGTAAGAGTTACTAAAGTGATATATATAACCTTACTTAGGGAATATAACCTTACTTAGGGAATTCATTGAAAAATTGGTACATGTATCATTTTTGTTATTTAAAGTTTGAATATTTAAGGCCAGCCCCCCATATACATATATAAATAAATAATATATAACATAAAAATTTTTGTATTGTATATGCATGTATGTACTAGATTAGTGTAAAGGTTGTTTTACATGGAGTGACAGGAAGGAAGCTAAGCTATTTATTTATTTATTTTTGAGACAGGGTCTCCCTTTGTAGTTCAGGCTGGCCCTGAGCTCACTGTGTAGCCCAGGCAAGCCTCGAACTCAGCTATCCATGGCCATGAAAAAGCCTTACATTTTTGTTTGACTTGATGAATTTACCTGGCCATTTCTTTGTATGAAGCAATATTTATAATAAGTTTACAGACTTTATTCATGTCAAAAGTACATGTTCACTCTAGAATATTTTGAAAACAAAGTATCAAAAACATTTGTACAGAATTCTCTCATGTAGGTAACGATTCTGTTGTACTTCTTTCTGGTCCAGTTTTCCTGTTTTTTCTATATAATTGGAATGACACTTTACATAAAATTTAGTTCCCTGTGTTTTTCACTTAACAAGTGAATAATATAAACTTTTGCCATATGGTATTTATAACTGCATAAATATTTTAGTGTTTCCCTAAAGTTCCATTGTGTAGGTGTGACAGGATTTTGTTTACTGTTTTCATATTATTGGAAATTTGGGTGCTTCTGATTTTTATATGATTTTTCAAAGAAATACATAAAAGTGTTACTGGGTAAAAGTATATTACTTTTAAGAATTGTATATTGCAAAGTTAATTTCTACAACTATCTTAAATGTTTGTAAAGTAATAAGTATCATTTGAAAAATTTTTGCTGATTTGATCTTTAAAAATGATGCCATTGCTATTTTAATTTTTTTTTTCTTTTTTTTTTGAGACAGGGTCTCACTTTGTAGTTCAGGCTGGCCCTGAGCTCACTATGGTGCCTAGGCAAGCCGCTGCGAACTCAGCAATCCTCCTATCTCTGCCTCCCGAGTGCTGGGATTACAGGCGTGAGCCACCACGTCCAGCACTGTGGTATGCGGCGTTGATTGTTGGTGGGCGTGAGTCTCCACGCCCAGCATTATATGTGGTTACTGGGGATCAAACTCAGGACCTTGCGCTTGCGAGGCAGGCGCTGGAACCACTGAGCTAACCTTCCAGCCCCGCTATTTTAATTTTTATTCCATTAATTCTGATGAGAGCCAGAATTTGACTATGAATGCCTTGAACCAGTTGGTTATCAATGTGGAAAAATTAATTTCTGTACATAAACCATCACTAGATTATTCAAGAATTTAAATCTGAAAAGGGAAACTTTAGTACCTTTTTTTAATAGGAAAAATATTTTTGCTGGGTGTGGTGGCTCACCCCTGTAATACCAGCACTTGGGAGACAGAGGCAGGAGGATGGCTGTGAGTTCTAGGCCAGCCTGGGCTACATAGTGAGTTCAGGGCCGACCTGAATTACAAAATGAAACCCTGTCTCAAAAAACTAAAAAAAAAAATATATATATATATATACATATATATATATATATATATTTGTGTGTGTGTGTGTGTGTGTGTGTGTGAGTGTGTGTCAAGGGTTTCTTAAAACAATAGAAGGGGCTAGTAATAAAGGAAGACTGGTGAATTTGAAAGTGAAAATGAGAAATTCTAGTTCCTCAACTATCACACCAAAAAAATTGAAAATAAGATTTTAAGACACATAGTATGAGACTGTGTAAAAGAAAAAAAAAAAGACAAGAAGAAAGGAATAGAGAAAAAAGAATATCTGTATGACCTAAAATGGAGTGATTTTTAGGGCTCAGAAATGTACCAGCCCTATCGCTTCTCGGCCTTTTGGCTAAGATCAAGTGTAGAAATGTACCAGCCCTGTCGTAAGTTCTTTTTGTTTTGTTTATTTAGCTATGTATTTTAATTGTGAATTTCCCACAATAGGAAAGAAAATCATTTTTTTAATTTTTTTTTTTTTTTTGAGACAGGGTCTTGCTTTTGTGGTTCAGGCTGACTCTGAGCTCATTATGTAGCCCAGGCTAGCCTCAGATTCACAGCAGTCCTCCTGCCTCTGCCTCCTGAGTGAGTGCTTGGATTACAAGCGTGAGCCACCACGCCCAGATTTGTGGTGTGTGGTACGGATTGCTGGTGGGCATGTCACCACACCTGGTATTGTGGGTATGTGGTTACCGGGGATTGAACTCAGGACCTTACGCTTGCAAGGCAGATGCCAGAACCACTGAGCTAAATCCCGGCCCCAGAAAGAAAAATATTTTGGCCAACCCATTTTACACTTCATCAGTAGTATATCATGTATCAGGCTTCCAGTTTCTTTATATAGTCCTGACTTTCCGTTGATACTGTAATTTTAGTGAGTGTGTAGTGGTATCTCTTTGTGGTTTTAATTTGAATTTTTCTAGTAATTAATATTATAGACCTTTCTTTATGTTTATTAGCCATTTTTAATTGATTTTATTGGTACATTTTATATATACACTATTATTACATTTCTATAGCTTTGGTAAAAGAGTCAGCTAGCATTTCTCTCTGCTCTAACTTGCCTCTTGCTTGTTTTTGAAATGGGGTTGTATAGAGAACAAATCATTATTACTTATGATATACAGATATTTTCTCCTAATTGTAATTTGTCTTTCTCTTTATGGTTTATGTTGAAGCGCATGTTAATTTTTAATTTTCAAGAGCTCTAATTTACTAGGGATTTTCTTTTATGTCATTTTGGTATTTGACAGTGGTTTGCTCAAATTGTCACAAAAAATTTTCTCTTTGACATTTTATAGTTTTAGCTGTAATAGGTGTGTGATACATTTTGAGTTAATTCTTGTATGTAGTATGAAATAAAGATTTGTTTTTTTGTTAGCTCTCCAGTTGTCTTAGCACTGTTCATTGAAAAAAAATACTTTCCATTCCATTGATGTATATGCTACTTTCTGCCAGTTAACACAATGTCTTGTTTATAGCTTTATATTTACTTTCAAAGTTGCATAGTGTAATTTTGTTCTTTTTCAAAATTGCATTTCCTTATAAATTTTAGGAATGATATTGATTTATACAAAAAAGCCTGAGGATTTTGACTAGTATTTCTTGGTTCTGTAGATGAGTTCTGAGGAAATTGCTGTATTAACATTAACTCTTCTATTTCCATGGGTATGTAATGTCCAATTATTTAGTATCTTTTCTCAGCAGTATTTTAGATTTGACTATGACCCTTCACTTTGTTAAATTTCATTCTGTGCGGTTTTTTTTTTTGGTGCTATCATCTTTATTTTGTTCGCTAGCAGCTTTATTGTTGCTAGATATTTTGTAGGCTTGTAGTTTGAGAGAGGGGAGAGAATATGGGAAGGATTGAGGGTGAAAGGAAGGGAGAAAGATTTTTCTTCAATTTTCCTTCATTCATGTAAGATGTGTCAGCTGTGAGTAAGTGTCGTTTTATATTTTTCTTTTGAAATATATGTATATATGTATTTATTTATTTAGAGGCACAGTCTCACTGTAGTTCAGGGTGGCTCTGTGCTGACTATGTAGCCCAGGCAAGCCTTGAACTCACAGCAATCTTCCTGCCTCTGCCTCCTGAGCTCCAGGAGTACAGGCATGAGCCACTATGCCCAGCATTGTGGTATGTGGTTACCAGGGTCAAACTCAGAATCTTGGCACTTGCAAGGTAGACTCTGGAACCACTGAGCTAAGTCTCCAGTCCTAGATATGCTTTTTTTATTTGTTCTACTAGCTTAGACCTTCAGTATAATGTTGACTGGTCTAGAGGTAGAAGGCTAAAAGGCCTAAAAAGCCTAACAAAGCTACTTTAAAAAGTTCGCTGATGGCTGCCCTAACCAAAAAGTATAGACCATGAGACTGAATAAAAAAGGTTGGTATCTACAAGATTCCCCATTGTGAAAAAAGACACATAGGATGTGAAAGTGATATAAAAAATATGAAAATAGTAATCATGAGAGTTAAAATAGCTATATTAGTGTCAGATAAAACAGATTTTAAGACAAGAATGTTTCTAGAGGTAAAAAGCGCCATTTTAAAATAAAAAGAGGGAAAAACGTTGTCTTGTTTTCCTTGTCTTCTCAGTCTTAGGGGCATAGCATTCAATTCTCACCTGTATGTATGGCGTTAACTGTAGATTTTTTTAAAGTTGTGCTTTATCAATTTGAGAAGCGCCCCTCTTCTTGGTTTGTGGAAAGTATATTGAGTAATGAGTATTATTGTCTAATACTTTTCTATAACTATTAAGTATTTTTTCTGTATAAATACGTGGTAGTTTATTAGTTGGTTATTGATGTTAAACCAATTTAGGATCAAATCCTGTGTAACCGAAGTAATACTTTTTATATGCTACTGATTCTGTTTTGCTGAATTGAGGGGGGTTGGTGAAGAATATCGATCTCTAGTTTTTACTGATGTGGCTGTTCTTGGTGTCAGGGTAATAATGGCCTTATAGAATGACTTGCAAAGTATTTCTTGTCTATTATCTGAATGAATTTATGGAGACTTTTCTGTTTCTCATTTTTCCCACTTTAATATTAGCTGTGTTCTTGCTTTGGGTTTAGCTCTTAAAGTTGTAATTTCTTTAGGGTAAAAACTTAACTATTTGAAACCATTTAAAAGCAGTTAAAATTATACATTTTATTCTCGAACCACTACTTTAGCTACAATCCATAGATTTATGTATGCTTTTATTCTGTTCAAAGTGTTTCTCAACTTAACCTCTTGCTTTTTAGTATTTAGTGCAGCTGTTACTTCCTTAATTTATAAATATTTGGGTTTTTTTTCTTTTTGTTGGTTTTTGTTCTTTTGTTTTTGTTTGTTTTTTGAAACAAGGTCTCTATGTAGTTTAGGTTGGGCTTGAGCTCACTCTGTAGCCCTGGCGGACCTCCAACTTGTGGGGCTGCACTTGCCTCAGCCTCCTGAGTGCTGTGATTACAGGTGTGCCCCACTGTACCTGGCTTTGTTTTATTTCTGTTGTAGATAGATAGCTTGGTTTCATTGTGGACAGAAAATATACTTTGTGTAACATCAGTCTTTTTCAGTTCATCAAATCTTGCTTTAGTTTATCCTTAACAGGATAAAACTAGTTGATAGCATTCAAGTCTTACATATCTTCAGTATTTTTCTCTATACTTGTTCTCTCAATCACAGGCTGAGTGTACCTTATCCAAAGTGCTTGGAACCACAAGTGCTGTTGAGTTTTTTCAAATTTTAGATTATTTCATTACATATGATGATATATGTACTATATTCAAGAGGAACCTAGTTTTAAATGCAAGATTTATTTATGTTTTGTGTTCACCTTTTAACCTGAATCCAATTTCATACTACATTTGTAGCATCCTTCCATTTTAACTGTGACACCCATCATCACACGATGTTTGTGCTTAGGATAGTTTGGATTTTGGAGGATTTCAAGTTTCAGATTTTGGTTTAGGAATTCTCAACATTATTGAAATCTGTGCATGTTATTATTGAATTGTCCTTTCCTCCTTTCAGTTGTCAGTTTTTACTGTGGATTTTAATGTTAAGTATGTATGTATTTATGTACTATATCTGTGCGATATTTTGACCTTTTCATTTTAAAAAGGTTCTTTTTGGGCCAGAGTTTTAGCTCAGTGGTTCCAGCGCCTGCCTAGCAAGTGCAAGGTGCCTGGTTTGATCCTCGGTAACCACATACAAGAATACTGGGTGTGGTGATTCACACCCACCTGCAATCTGTACCACAAGGCTGGGCATGGTGGTTTACACTGGTAATCCCAGCACTCAGGTTGCGGAGGCAGGAGGATTGCAGAGTTTGAGGTTTGCCTGGACTCAGGGCCAGCCTGACTCACAAAAGCAAGACCTTGACTTAAAAAAAAATAGATTAAAAAAATTAAAGAAAGGTTCTTTTTGCCTCAAGAAGCCTTTTTTATACTAAGATGTTCTAACTTGTCATGGTTACTATTTTCATAATTTAGTCTTTCCTGTCCTTTTCACCTGCCGTGTGTCTTTTCACAATGGGGAATCTTGTAGACACTACGGTCTTTCTTTTTTATTCAGTTTTATAATGTATACTTTTTGGTGAGGGCAGCCATCGGCAAACTTCTTAACAGGTAACTACTTTAGGCTTTGTAAGCCTTATAGCTTCTTACTCAACAATATAGCTTTGTCGCTATAGCAAGGAAGCAGCCTTAGACAATACCTAGTAAGTGTGCCTTTTTTCCAAAAAAACTTATTTATGGACCTGAAATTTGAATTTTCATATGTCATAAAATATTATACTGTATATAATGAAATATTATACTGGTTTTCTTTTTAACCAGACATTAATATAAAAACCATTTTTAGCTCCTGAACTGTGCAGAAAGACTGCTGGGCTAGCTTGGCCTACAAACTGTATTGCAGTTTGCTGACTCCTGAAGTAGTGAGTTTAATCCTTTCACATTTATTGTAGTTATTGATTTGCATATGATATGATTTACATATCAGATTTACATGTCATTTTAATATGTTTTAAAATTTATTTCGTTGTTTCTTTGATACTGAATTCTTTGTGTAAAATTCATTGTTTAGTGTGCCAATTTAACTCCTTTGTTGACTTTCAAAAAACAATATTTTTACAATAATTTTGTGATTGCTCCACAGATCACTGTTTCATTGCAGTCTACTTTAAAATAATGTTAATTCTGGTAAAATATAGAGATTCAGCTTTAACTATCTCTTTCCTCCCATTCCTTGGTGCCATTTCATGTATATTGCATCTATGTATGTTTTATGTATATATATATATATATATATATATAAAACATATTATAACCTCAGTAGTTTATAGTTAAATGATTTACACTATCTCATGTCCTTTAAAGAAGAAATGATAAAAATCATATTTATGGCATTTTACATTAACCTGCACATCTATCATTGCCAGTCATCACTGTTACTTTCTTTGAATTTGAACACTTCCTCTTTGGTATTTTTTCTGTAAGACAGACCCATTGTCATCATTTTTACTTAGCCTCTTTTCTAGTAAGAATATTGTGAAGTTTTTCTTGTTTATTGTTCAATCTTGTTTTGTATAAAGTTATTGTGTACCGATTTTTAAATTTCTTTCACAGTTTTGAACATGTCATTCTGCTGCCCTGTGGCCTCCATTTTTCTAGGTGAGAAGTCAGCCTCTCTTTGTACTGTTGCTTCCCTTTCTTGCTCAATCAAGGCTGGACTACCACAGATTGCCTTACTCAAAGTTTGGTAGTTTTTGTGAGCGGGTGCCCCAGTTTGTAATATGCTGCTTATCTCTGGAAAGCTGAAATGGTTGTGTTTGACAATTTACTGTGGTAGTTGACCTTCTGGTTCCTTCATCCCAGAAGTGAATCTACTTAGGTAACATACTGGTTTTTATATGCATTTTCAGGTGAGGAAACTGACTGTGTGTGTGTTGAGGTCTTTAGGAAATGTGATCTGCATTGTGAACGCAGGCAGGGTGGATCCAGTCTGTGTTGTTAATCACTAGGCTGTAACTTACCTGGCTTTGTATTATTTTCACATGTAGTTTCTTAAACAGTGTTGCAAATCATGCATAATTAAAAGAGTGACTTGAAATGTAAAATACACTAATGAAATTGAACATGTTTAACTTTTAAGCAACTATAAATTACTGTTTTTCTGTATCAAAGGGAAATATTCACATATGTGAAATAAGTTATTATGTGAAATATATTCTTACTTTTTCCAACTGTATCTCTGTAGCCAGCTATACTTCTTCTACCCTTGAACTAAAACAAAATATTGTAAGGGCCAAAGATGTAGTTTAGCAGCACACTGTCTGCTTGGCAACCTCCAAGTCCTAACTTCAATTCCTGGTACCAAAACAAAGCATAGACTTGAGGCAGGGTAGTTGGTATAGGGAAAAAAATGTGAGTTTTACATTAAATAACCTGGTTTAAATTCTCTATTAATTTCCTAGTATCAAAATTTTAAATTTATTTAATTGGTACTTTTGTATATACATTATCACATTCAACATTGAGAATTTATACTTGTACATGACACATCTTGATCCTTATTTTTTCCCATTCTCCTGCCTCCCTACAACCCCACTCCTGTATACATACATATGCTTTGTTTCCTTTTTTAACCATCACATTTTTTATTTCCTTTTTTTTTTCACTTTCCCCTTTCCTTTTGAACATTTTTGTCCTGTTTCAAAATACCTATCATATATTTTGGGATTCATGTACACATTCATTTTCTCATACCAGAGAAAGGATATGGTAATCAAATTATTAACCTTCATCGAGCAAACTTTAACTGCTCTGAATCTCCAGGTTCCTCATTTGTAAAATGATAATAACATTATTTTGTTGGAGTTAAGGAGTTGTTTGACCTTTGACCTTTTTGCTATTTTTAATTGGGTGTTATAATGACTAAGAGACATGACTACTGGAAATCATTGCTTGAAAAAGAGGTTGTGAGATTATTTGTGAATTTTTTTCTGCATTTTCTTGTCTAATACTTTTTTCCTTAAATCGTTATGTACATTTTTCAAGTGTGTGTGTGCAACTTAAAGTTTTACAATTAGAAAGGCAGTAAAACTAATTTAAACATTTACTTAGGCTCAAAACAGATGGTAATCCTATAAAAAGATGGCATGTATTTTTGGAATTACAAACAAAAAAAAAATCTTAAAAATTCCAGAATGATATTTGCCTAGAATATATAGGAAAGAGATAAAAGACCATATGGCCTAATAAAACATTTTATAGTTTCTAATATCAAGTATTGAATTGTGTTTAATATTAGTATTGAGTGACATGAAGATTGTGAATTGAAAAAGGAGTAATTTTCTGTAAGTGCTAAGTACTTTTCCTGTGGTTACCAGTTGCTGGTTATCTGTTATGGATGTGATAGTGGGAAATAGTATCACTTTAACCCCAAATTTAGTGAGGTTAATTTAAATCTGAATACTTGCCACTTCAAAACCAGTCTGTTCTTCTGTTGGAGCACTTACATGCATCTTCATGCTTAAGTAGGAGGTAGTGTTTTAGTGAGTCACCTTCATATTCAGTGTAATGTTTAAAAGTAGCTGGTGCTCTAGATATTTTTCTTTTCACAGCATTTTCAAAACATAATAACTTGACAGTGAGACTGTTTTAAAATTACTTTGATGGAATTGATATGCCCAGTCCCCTGAGTGGTTATCTAAGTAGTTTTTAGTAAGTATTTCATACAAATTTCCATCTACCCACCAACCAAGTGCTATCTGTAATGAAAAGTGAACATCTGTCATCTTACTGTCTCTTCCTTCAACTCCACCTTATGTTGCCATTATGTTTCTAGTGGATTTACATTACAGTTTTTCCATTCATAAATCTGCTCCTGCTGGATCAGGAGATTATAAATGGGTTATTAGTCTGCATATTTCCACACAGTGCTATACTTGTGGTGGAATAAATGCAAAGTGAATAAATGCACATGATTAAAGTTAAGATACAGTTTTCTGCTGAATAGCACTTAAGGTGAAGAGCTGCACGCATTCTTCTTTGTCTTCTAAGCACTGAATGTATGACAGCAAATGAGCCCTATTTTCAAGAAACTGCGTATACAGGGACATTTCAAGATAACACAGATGATGGAATTTCCACTTATGTTTAAAGATGTTTAAATATTTAAAATAGGTAGTTGAAAGAATTTGACATGTTATTCTCTCAGTTGTATATATTTCCTTTGTTAAATGTTTGCTGCCATAGACTGATGAATAGGCAAGGGAGGAGGGAAAGAGTAGTCAGAACTGGTGCTGAGAAATGTGCAAGGATCTTCGTAGAGTTAGAATAAGATACAAGCACTGGCCTCTACATTAAGAATAAAGCAAAAAATGGACCGGTGATTTATCTCAGTGATTCCGGCGCCTGCCTAGCAAGCGCCAGGTCCCTGGTTTGATCCTCTGGTAACCACGTACAACAATACCAGTGTGGTGACTCACCCACCAGCAATAAGTACCACATATCACAGTACAGGCTGTGGTGGCTTGTTTGTAATCTCAGCACTCAGGAGGCAGAGGCAGGAGGATTGCTGAGTTTGAGGCTTGCCTGAGCTACATAGTGAGCTCAGGGTCAGCCTGAACTACAAAGTGAGACCCTGTCTCAAAAAAAAAAAAAAAAAAAAAAAAAAAAAAAAAAAAAAAAAAAAAAAAAAAAAAAAAAAAAAAAAAAAAAGGATAAAGCAAAAAAAGAAAAAAAAGCAAGGTGTGAAAAAGGAAGGTGGACAAAAGTTTGTTTTTAAACAGCATCAAAAACTACCTGCTAGGCATGGTGCCTCATGTTTGTGATCCCAGCACTCAGGAGGCAGAGCAGGAGTATTGCCGAGTTTGAGGTTTACCTGGACTACATAGTGAGCTCAGGGCCAGTCTGAACTACAAAGAGAGTCCTGTCTCAACAAAAAGCCAAACAAACAAACAAACAAAACTAAACTAAAACTAAACTAAACAAAACTGCTATGTGGCAATAATGTTCTCTTCTGTAGGAAATTAAAAAAAAAAAATCTCTGCCCGATAGAGCTGACATTTTTTTAGAAAAGTCTTGGGGATTCTTCTTCAGAAACTGAAGGATAAAACAGTAAAATAAAACTTGGGTTGAAAATTTTACTTGAAAAATAAAATCTCCTATATAGGGGTGGGGGAGGTAAGGTGGGTTGGGGAAGGGGGAAAAGTGAGAATTAAATTGTGTCATATACTGGTACAAATTCTCTATGTGAAGTGTAATTGTGATGTGTACATATAATGTACCAATAAAATGTACCAATAAAAAATAAATATTTTATAGATTATTTAAATATGTTTTGTTTTTGTTTTAGAAAATGGCTCCAAAGGTTAAATGAAGCTGGAAAAAATATATAGATGCAGCATTGAAGCCCCTCCAGATGTTTGAGGGTAAAATTCTAGAGAGAAAATTGATCCCTGTGGATTAAGTAGTCATAATGAAGAAAATTAGTCTTAAAACCTTCCGGAAATCTTTTAACTTGAATAAAAGTAAAGAAGAAACTGATTTCATGGTAGTACAACAACCATCAATAGCCAGTGACTTTGGAAAAGATGATGCCTTGTTTGGTAGCTGCTATGGGAAAGATATGGCCAGCTGTGATATCAACAGTGAAGATGAAAAAGGTGGAAAAAATAGGTCAAAAAGTGAGAGTCTGATGGGTACTTTAAAAAGGCGACTTTCTTCTAAGCAGAAGCCAAAGGGCAAGGGCAGCACACCGTCGGGAAGCTGTGCTGATGAGGATACCTTCTCCTCCTCCTCAGCACCCATTGTCTTCAAAGATGTCAGAGCGCAGAGGCCAGTCAGGTCCACTTCCCTCCGCAGTCATCACTACAGCCCCACACCCTGGCCTCTCCGGCCCACAAACTCTGAGGAGACATGCATCAAAATGGAGGTGAGAGTCAAAGCCTTGGTTCACTCTTCCAGCCCAAGTCCTGCTTTGAATGGTGTTCGAAAGGATTTTCATGACCTTCAGTCTGAAACTGTATGCCAAGAGCAAAATAATTCTCTTAAGAGCTCTGATTCTCCCAATGGAGACTTGCATCTCCACCTGGATGAACATGTGCCTGTAGTTATTGGACTTATGCCTCAGGACTACATTCAGTATACCGTGCCTTTAGATGAGGGGATGTATCCTTTGGAAGGGTCACGTAGCTATTGTCTAGACAGTTCTTCACCCATGGAGGTCTCTGCGGTCCCTCCTCAGGTGGGAGGGAGCTCTTTTGCTGAAGATGAGAATCAGGTAGACCAAGACCTAGTTGTTGCCCCGGAGATCTTTGTGGATCAGTCTGTGAATGGTTTGTTGATTGGCACCACTGGAGTCATGTTGCAGAGCCCCAGAGCAAGTCATGATGATGTCCCTCCACTCTCACCTTTGCTACCTCCAATGCAGAATAATCAAATCCAAAGGAACTTCAGTGGATTCACTGGCACAGATGCCAACGTGGCTGAAAGTATGCGTTGTCATTTGAATTTTGATCCTAACTCTGCTCCTGGGGTTGCAAGAGTTTATGACTCCGTACAAAGTAGTGGTCCCATGGTTGTGACAAGCCTAACAGAGGAGCTGAAGAAACTTGCAAAACAAGGATGGTACTGGGGACCAATCACACGTTGGGAGGCAGAAGGGAAACTAGCAAATGTGCCAGATGGTTCTTTTCTTGTTCGGGATAGTTCTGATGACCGTTATCTTTTAAGCTTGAGCTTTCGTTCCCATGGTAAAACACTTCACACTAGAATTGAGCACTCGAATGGTAGGTTTAGCTTTTATGAACAACCAGATGTGGAAGGACATACATCTATAGTTGATCTAATTGAGCATTCAATCAGGGACTCTGAAAATGGAGCTTTTTGTTATTCAAGGTCTCGATTGCCTGGATCTGCAACTTATCCTGTCAGACTGACCAATCCAGTGTCACGGTTCATGCAGGTGCGTTCTTTGCAGTACCTGTGTCGTTTTGTTATACGTCAGTATACCAGAATAGACTTAATTCAGAAACTGCCTTTGCCAAACAAAATGAAGGATTATTTACAGGAGAAGCACTACTGAAAAATTGAGAACCCTGCATCGTGCACTTTGGGAAAAAGAAAAAACGATTGAAATACAGTTTACAAACTTTCATTGCCATCAGAATACTTTTGCTGCCATAAATATTTTAGTTTTCTGTGTAAGAGTCACCAGTTTGTTTAGAGGTGGGGAAGTGTCTGCGAGGTGTCTTTTTATTTTGGTTATTTCAAAAGGGATGTCTTGAGGTTCTAGAAGTGTGAATTATCTTTAATGTGCAGAATAATCACAATGTGAATTTATCAGATTCTAATTGCCCCCCCATCCTTTGCTGCTATCCACTGTGATTTTTATGCATTAAAAGCACATTTCACGTGTATTCAACCCTAAGTGAAGTTGAATGAAGCTTATAGAATGAAAATTGCATCATCTTTTTAAATGACCCATTTTGAGAAGATGTTGAATAAATGTGTGTAATAAAGTAATTCACATATACACTGAAAATGATTTTTTAAATTTCATACTTTAAAAAGATTTATTTAGATTTGTGAATTGACATAATCTTGGTTCAATTGAATGCAAATTTGCAATATCTTTTGCAAAACTTCTAAATTATTTTAAAAGTAGTGCTACCTTTTTTTGGTTGTGAAAAACTGAATTTTTCTGTTGCCTTCATTTTCATCTTGTGGTTTGTGTATTTTAATAAATGGCCTTATATTAAAAAATTGTAAAGAAATATATACTACCAATTCAGAAATTGTTGCCTTTTCTGTCATTAAACTCGGGTACAAATTGGCATAAAGATCTATGGAGCTAGAACTATTGCTACAGAAATGTGATGTTATAGTTTCCTGTGATAGGGCTTTTGTGTTATGTGTACCTTCTTTTAGTTAAACGTTGTATCTGTGATATCTTTAGTCAACATTTTTTGGGAATGGACTTGATTGTATAACCAATTTTTATAAATGGACTGGATCCTTTTACAACATTAAAGTTTTAAATGGATTTGAATATGAAGAAGAGATTATTTTAAAGTTGAATTTAATTTTTTATGTAGTTGCTATTAAATTGTGCTAGATTTATCCAGTTCTCATTAAAAAACAAAAAACAAAAAAACTCAATGACTTCCACTGAAAAATCTTGGAAATTGTGGAGTATTATGTTAGAAAAATACTAAGTCCGCATCAGATATATGAAAGTTTTGTTTCCTGCCTGATGTACTGCCATTTTAGAATAAGTTTTTTGCTTTTTAAATTTATATTTTAAGTAATTTGGCATCTCTGTGGTTTTTTTTACCTCCTTAATTCAGTCATTGGGATGTTATGCCTAGTAATTTGTAAATGTGGAGCATTCATTTATTTCATAATTCTGCAGTGTAGTATTTTAGGATTGGCCTGTTCAAAAAAAAAAAATGTTTCCAGCTACATTAGCTTTTAAGGAAAATGTTTTCATCTTAGATGAACATGTGATTTGTGATGCTTCTTTTGTCACTTTAAGTTTTCCTTTTACCCCTTTAAACATGAGGGTAAAAGTATTCAATCAAATTTAGTGGCTATGTCTTTCAAACACACCTATATTCTCAGTTTTTTGTGTGTGTTTGCTTTTTAGAGTCAGAACTTAGATTATACCAAGAAAAGGCACAATGCCATAATATCATGGTGTTATGATATTTTGACCTAAAAGGGGGGAAGGATTTAATTTTTGTGGGATGTTGATTGTACGTGTTACAAAGTCTCCTTTTCATTTTTTTGATGTTTTCACCTAATGAGATAGAATACACCATGTGCTATAATAATATAATGTAAGTGTTCACTATAAGCTGTTTGGATTAAGAACTATTGCAGAGTTGTAAGCTTGTTATCAAATTAATGCAAGACACTTAACTATTTTTTTGCAAAACTATTTATTTTTAAGCAATTTAAAATATGTGTAGGGTGAGTTGAAAGTCCTGTGTCTGTGTCAGATGGCAGGTGTTGTCACAGAGTCACTGTGTATTAATGGTAAGTGTCAGGGTGGCAACCCTGTCTCCTAAAGCATTTATGTATCCTCCTGGGAGTTCGCATTGCACACAGTCTCTAGACTGCCCCCAACTTGTCTCACATAGATGTACCCTAATCCCTGCATTTTCTCATGATGCCATATGTTTAAGATCTACTCATTTAGTTTTAAGATTATTCATATTTTTATCTGAATGTTTTAAAAACGGTATTTTGTTTTTTGGAGGGCAAGTGCTGATACTGCTCTAATTCAGAAAGGCAATTTTTGATGTGCTTTTCTGTATTCACAATATAAAATATCTTCATAAAGTAATATGCCCTATTTTAATCCAATTTGAAATCATGTCCTGAGTTTGTTTTTACCAAAAATTAAATTTACAAACAGATGTATGCAGAATTCTCTGAATTTGTATAGAGAGGCAGCCAGGTAATAGAGGTAGTATGTTATAAGGTGGAAGATTGACTTTATATGATGCAGCAGTCTGGTGAAAAATAAAAATGGGAGAAAGAGATTTTCATCCTGTAGCTTAGTCAAGAAGCAATTCGGTTAAATTTTTGAATTGTGTTGGAAGTAATTTAGACAACATGAACAAAACCTGTAAGTGATTCTTAAATATATACTTTAAAAATCTGAGATTAAAGTAACAGGGGGAAAAAAAAAAGGAAATCTGTATTTGCCACAATAAATGATTTGGAGATTTTTTAACAAATACTTCACAAACACGATGGAGCTTGGAGTCTATTTTGAGGTTTACTGAGACACTGTTAGGCATTTCTATAAAAAGAAAATTATAGAAAGTACTTGAAAAATATCTTTCTACTTGGTGCAATAATTAAAAATTTAGAAGGTCACATATTTTATCACAGGAAATGATCATAGAACTAAAAATAACTAAGGAAACCAACTACACAGGGCAACTCATTTACTGCTGAGGAAAATCATGTGCCAAAAGGCTAAATCTTTGACATATAGGGAAAAAAACCACAAGGTAGACATTGTAATTTCTGAGCCAGTATTGTTGAAAGAGGATAAACAAGATCAAAGTTACTAAAATCTTAGATTTACAGAGTGTCTCTGCTAATGCTATAAGTCTGTCTAACAGTGCTTTCAGGAATGCCAATTTTGATTACATATAAGAGATACTGCTTTATGAATGATTCAAAGTAATATATTTTGATTTAAACCTTAATTGCTTTTCATTGAATGTGAAACAGTAATTTGAAAATGAAATCACACTACCAGCAATAGACAGTTTTGTTGAATACTCTAATAAGGAACAATAGTCAGTTCCATAAATAACTTTAAAATTCTAAAAATATTGGTACGCTAGTAACCACAGATTTGGTTTCTTTTACTACTTTTTTAATCCTGTAAGGTTGTTTTTAAATAAGCATCCTTTTTAATTGATGCATCATAACATGGCAGAAGTGTGTAGTTGCTGTTTCTGAAAACTGATCCAAACTCTACATCCAGAGGTGTTGGGAAATTCTTTCAGAATTTTTTAATAGTAATGTTGGGCTAAAGAAATTTCATAGTTGTTAGAGTGCTATGAAATTAATACTTGCAATCCAGATTGCTGTAGTTTACACTTTGTTCTGTATGTTTCAAATCAGGTGTGTACCATTTGTACTGAGAACACCACAGAATGAACTATCCAAAGTCCATTGATTTTTAATATGTGTTTTGGTTTGTAAACAGATTATAGTAATTTCTTGCACATTTTTGGAAATTAATTATATAAGAATATGTATCTGCTTCTAGATACAATGTAAATAAAAAATTTCATTCACAAGATCGGTCTTACAGTTTATTTGATATACTTCTGAAGTATCTGATACTAATAAATATCTGATTAGCTAGTTTCTGGATGTCTTGTTAACTGGGCAGATACTGGAGAATGGGAACATGTTAGCATTTCAGTAAAAAAGAATCAAAAGGAAGATACCAAACAAATTTAGAGTCAGCAATGGTGGTAATATAGTAAAGTATTCAACATAGAAGTTGGAATGAATCAGGACAACATCTTAATCAAAAACACTAAATTGAAACTAACAGTAATGAAAGTTGGTTAGGCTGTGATAAAAATGTTTGGATTTTGACACTGTAAAAAACATCCCTGTTAGTGTTTCATAGAAATAAAATAAGTCATATAAATGCATTTTGTAGAGA
>PVIC010017758.1:0-32367 GCA_004025085.1 Thryonomys swinderianus
AGCTCATGGTCAACACATAAAGCCCAAGTTGACACAAGAATAAAGAGTGCTTGAGAATAAAGAGTGGCTTCAGGGTTTATAAGATATTTCAGTTAGTCAAACTGCTTTACCTCTCAGTTCTCCTGTCTGAATAATAATAATATCATATATTGGTGATGCTAATTGGACCTTTTTGTATTCTTAATATGAGTGACATTATGCGTGGCCCTTATTTTCTGTGCCTAGCTTATTTTACTTAACACAATGGTCTCCACTTCTAGCCATGTTATTGTGAATGATAGAAATTAATCCTTTTTTGTGTGACAAAAGAGTATTCCATCAACTGTGTGTACCACATTTTCCTCATCCACTCATCACAGTCTGTCTAATTTTACTCTCCTCAAAGTTCTGTGTCATTTCGGAGATCAGTAGCATTTTGGTACCTCAGAACAGAAGCATGCTTTAAATTTTGAGGACAAATACCAGTGTCTTAATTGTTTTATGGTCCTGGCACTGGGCACTTGTACAGGGAGCAGCAAGGCAGTTCCAGGCAGAGTGAGAACACATGGGAAGTGAGAGAGGGGCAATGTGACATGACACAGGAGTGCTGCGGAGAATGAAGGCAGCTGTTCTGGGGACAGAGATGAAGCCAGGCGCTCTCTCTCTGGATGGTGAAGGGAAAGTCTCAGGGATGCGACAGCAAGGGACATCTGCCCAAAGCCACTGACACACCGAGTGGCACAGAGAAGAACCTTCAAAGAGCACATGGAGAGGGAGACCACACTTTTATCTCCTTCACCGGCTGCATTCCTGCTTCCTTTCTCATATCTCTGAGTAGGGAAAATCCTAAATTAGGTAATCAAGGTTAACTTGTCAAGGGTTTCTGCTACTGGAAAGCCTTTCCTAATGAGAAGTTCAGGGTCAACTCATGAATTTCTCTAAATGGAATTTTTCAGGCTATTTCCTAGGAGAGTTATTTGAACTAAATTTCTGAAAAGGCAAATGCCTTATAGTAGGGACTTTGCTCTCCAAGATAGGGCTGTGGTATTCACTCCACAGTTATGTAGCCTAACTCTGTCTCAGCCCTTCATCCTGAAAACACGGAAGACAGTATGTCACGCAGGGGTGGGTACAGATTAAAGATGTGATACTTTTAGGATACTTGGCACACAGCAACTGCTCAGTAGTCTTTGATCATCACTCACATGATTTCTTGTGATTTAATTTATTCTTTGGCAAAAAAAGAACAAAGGAAAAAGAATAAATTTATGTCACAATGTTGCCTAGGGCCATTTGGGAAGATAACATATTTCTAAAAAGTGAAGATAATCAAGACAACAGTTATGAAAGTTATTTTAAAATTCTTACTCCTCCATTACCTAAGTTAATCAAATAGCAACTGTTTAGTCACATAATACTTCACCACGAGTTTGGTGACAAGGCTCTGAGCATCTCTCTATCAAGTGAACACTGAAGCATAATAAATCCTGCAAGATAAAAGGCTCTGTACTGTAATCCCTGCATTTTCAGACTCAGTTTTCTTTATGTTCACACAGTGCACCTGTACTCTCCTGGGACCATTCAGGGTCAAGGTGGTAATGCTGGTTTTCTAGGCCTCCAGTGGGTGACAGACACAGGAGGAGTGGGTCCTTCTGCCTGCACCTACTCCACCACCTTTCCAAAAGACCAGGCTCTCCACAGAGAATTTTCCAGTACCTGAACAAAAGGATAGACATTGCACCTAAACCATTCTTGGGCATGCAGTATTGGTAGCCAGTGTCCACTCTTCTGAGCCAATCAGCATGCAGGTGTGAAGATCTCTCAAAATACTGTGTCCCAGAGTAGCATGAGATTTTGTAGTTCACTTAAACCATGTAATGTCTCAGCTCCTAAGATCAAAAATTAAATTACTGATTTGCTCAGCCTTGGCCTGTCCTGAGTATTAACAATTTATACTAAAATGACCATTGGGGCTATTGAGCATTTAGTGTAACTTAATTAGTTCTCAAGTTCTAAACAGTTCAGAGAGAAATATACTTACAAACAGAATAAAATAAAAAGTATTTCATTTGTATCCAGGATAATCTTGGTAATTATAGCAGTATATCCTATTATGGGATATATGTATATTAGAGAAGAGTTTCTGAGGGTGTTGAGAATTGGGCAACTCAATGTCAACAGCAGGTGCTGCCTTTAGACCCGTACATTAAGTTGGCCTTTCCTCAGTATGCTGGTCACACACAGACCAAAGAGCAAATGGTGTTAAACCAAAACTCTTTCTGAAGCAGCCAAAAGTGGAGCTGCTGTTGGGCTGGTGACACCATGGACTGTCCACTCTTCTGTGGGACTCTGTGCTGTGGAATCCGGGTGCTTTCCCTGTGTGGCTAACTGCTTCCATGTTGGTGCCCATTAGGGAGCCTTAATAAACTCAGCCTCTCACAAAAGCCATCTCCAGATACTTTCTTTGTTGTCATGGAAACTTACGCTGAGCCAGCATGCCTGGGCTGGGATGAGACAGTTAAACTTCATACTTAAAATTTTAAAACCCACTCACTAGAAACCTGGAAAATTATATTTAAATGAATTCAGTATACATATTTCCTAGAAAAATTAATACAATTAATAGAATGAATATATCACTTTGCTATTTGGGCATTTTAGCAGTGATTGGAAGTTGCTGTGTGTCCCTGAGCAGTCTGTGACAGTATTGATCATCACAATCATGAACCACTGATCTTGTTACTAAGAAAAGAATAGATGTTGAATAACTATTTTTGAAATGTATTAACATAAGTAAAAAGTGAGTTTTGAGTAATTCTTCTAATAAGTGTACTGTAGGGTAGTTAAATATTGGTAATCTTGAGCAATAAGTATTTTAGCATCATGGAGCCCAGGGCTTGAGTCCAAGTTATACCCAACTTTCACTAGTGTCTATCATTGATGGGAACAAAATATCACTATTGAAAAGGAATTGTCTTTGGCAGAAAAGAAAACACAGAATCTAAAATGAAGAGTGTAACTTTGCAAACACAATTTCATAGTAAGTTATAGTAGAAAGCAAATTTTTAATGTAAGTTTTGGAAAATTTACATCCACAATCCAGATAGTTGTCCAGTTCCTAAAAAGATTTTGAAATATGTGATTATTTATTTAATGAAATGGTTCTTTTTATCAGTGACTTTCTGAATGATAGAAAGTTTTTCTTTGCAGAAAGCCTTCTCTTATTCTGTTCTATGTCTCCTTTCTTGGGCAACTCAGACAGGTAGTGTTACATATGGGAGACATGTCACTTATCAATATGTGAAGAGAGCTGTAATGCTCTTCTCCTGCATGTCCCTTTTCCTGGTCTTTCCAAAAGATCATATATTTTCTTAAATTGCCTGACATCCTGGGAAATGAAACTTATGTTATCATGCTCAGACAAGATAGACCACTGAAGTCAGCATAATGCCCCTCCAAGCATGTTTTCTGAACATGAAATTGATATATTTTCACTGACACATATTTATATAATGCTATAACCCTATTGCTTTCACCTTCATTTGATCTGTCATCCAAAATGGGTGCTTTGGAAGTAAAGATGATGGAAGATTTTAACCTATTTTTTGCTCCATCTGCTTGGAAGTAACTAGGTGAACTGAGTTTATTTTGTGGAAATTAGGTATTTATATGCAGCTTTGATTTTTAATCTAAAGGTAACATTTTATATGCATTCCTGATTTTCAACATTCAAACTAGGGAAGGAGATACTTGGAGCGAACTCACACCCTCCTGAAATTTCAGGAGCAAGAATTTCAATATGAAGTTAAGAAGAGACCAATTACTAAGCTGGTTTTCACTAATCAGTCTTGGAAGTAGATGAAGAGGATCTTTTGAATTGTAAGCCTACATGAACGGAAGGTGGCATGAAGAGTCCCCACACAACAAATTTAAGGCTTTTGTGTAAGATTTTAATCATCATAGCTTAAATAATAAAGTATTTCTTGGCTTATTAGTAATAATGAAAAGTTATCTATTAGCCTCTACCTATTCTAATTCTCTACATATTTCAAACTTCTTGTGATTGCCTAATATTAGGCTTTTATTTAGCAACATCACTATTGTTTCTTTTTGAAGAATACAGAGTGGAAAAACCACTGAAAATTCTTTTGACTTGCCAATCAGCAAATATCAAGGCCTTTTCCTAGAGTTATGTCAGTGGTTATGGTTATGCCACAGATGTAGCAGTTTGATTTTGAATATATTTGGATTTAGAACTCATGACTCCCTCCCTTGTATAGTGAGGAAATAGTCATAAATCTCCAAAAGCAGTGAATATACATTGCTTTCCTCCTTGCCAGGATAGTTTTCTCATCACAGAGGCCTATGATGCTTTAATGCTCTGTAATTCTCTCACTGGTGCAGTTGTCACATCTTCAAGTGTTTAGCAAAAGAAGTAAGGATGCAGGCAAGATGTGAGTTAAACTCGAAAAAGGATATTAGTGGTAAAATCTGCCAAAGAGAAATAGATCATTTTTTCAGCTCATATGAACTGTTTAGGCTGCAAACTGCTTTCTACAGATTTCTAGTACTGTATTAACTTCTGATAAACGAAGGAGATTAAAGTCACATACCAGCCCTAACAAAGGTTTTCCTAACCTTCTCAAAGCAATCAGAGTAATAAAGCACTATAGCTGTCACGTTTTGATGCTTCTGCACTTGAAATGCAAACAAAATCTCAGTCATGGAAGCTTAAGTACTCTTTGAGATGAGACACTAGAAAACAACCTTTCCCCTTAAGCCAGATGCTAACATGGAAGTACCAAACTGGTGGTCAGTTGCTCAAACTTGACCTGTGTATGTCTTTTTTTGTTGGCTTTGCAATGATATTTAAAGAATCATAACTTCAGTAGGAATAGGCATTAAGCATGATACCTCACTTATAAATAGATTTCTCTCAGAAATGGGTTGATCTAATGACACAGAATTCTTGTTCTATGTGCAACTGTCTCCTTGGGCAGCAGAGGGACTATAAATTTTGATGTGACTATAAATTTTGAGTGGACCAGGTGGTCATCACATAAAACCTATGTGATTCTCTTACTCCCTATCCTTACAGGTTGTGGTAAGAAAGAAAAGTCTATAGAAAAGTCACTAATAGATTATAATGAATATAACTACAAAGGGGGAATCTTGGGTTCATTTTTAGGGATGTCAGTTTTGTGACACGTTTGAGCTAGCTCTTTTATTCAGGGATACTGGTAACATACATGTCTAATCTAAACTGATCTGCTCTAGAAGGAGCAGAATCCAAAAGCTTTGTCAGGTCAGGAGGAAAACCATAGTAACCATGGATAAAATAATAACTATGAAGGACTAGAAGCAGACGTCAAGTGGGCAAGGGACAGTGGAATGGGGGAATGGAAGCCACTGCTACGGCCACAAAAGATGAGGGTGAAAGGGGGTGGAGCTGTTTAGGAATCTGTTTCCAAGAAAATCCTAGACTTGCAGCAATTTAACTGATGCCTGGACTGGGTTCCAGATGTCCATCCGTCTGCTCAGGGACTCTGCCAGCTGAACAGCTGCATTAACAGACTGAAACTGGACCAGTCTCTTGGGTAGGTGAGAGGAAAAGCAAGCAGGATAGGAAATCAGCCTTCTGTCTCTTAATGTTCACACTTGCAAAGAAAAAGTCAACATTTTGAAGCCAATTATAAATTTTCTGAAATAGTAAAAGTAAAACCAAATTACCTGGCTTTTCATCAGAACTTGAGAACGATTATTTCTTTCACTCTAGGAACTATTTTATTTCTGAAATTTATAAACCAAAAAGCTACCTATGATCATTTACATTAAATAAAATTATTTTTCCCATATGAATAAATTGTAACCAGGAAATGAGAATAATTCAAAAATAATTCTTGCTGATAATATCAATAACACAAATAACCATGTATTGTGAGCAAGGATCATTGTGTTACTTTGATCTCATAACAAAGCTGCAAAGTTAATGTATTATTCATCTTTTATGACTGATGAAGTAAAAGGTTAGAAAGAGCTTACAGAGATAATGAGTGCTAAAGCTTGGACTGTAATCAAAGATGGCCAGTCCCCTCAGACAATCATAGATCAGAGAGGTGGGTATGTATATCGATCCAACCTGTGTTTGGAAATAGTATACTGAAAAGTGCTTGACTGTTTTATAGAGAAAAGGATGCTGGCACATTTCTATGACTCACTTATTTGTTTGGTCACTTGTTAAATGTCAAGCACAAATGTTATTTTTTTATTTGTTTGTTTTGTTTTGTTTTGTTTTGTTTGTTTTTTGAGACAGGGTCTCGCTTTGCAGTTCAGGCTGGCCCTGAGCTCACTATGTAGCCCAGGCAAGCCTCGAACTCAGCAATCCTCCTGTCTCTACCTCCCAAGTGCTGGGATTACAGGTTTGAGGCACCATGCCCAGCACTGTGGAATGTGGTGCTGATTGCTGGTTGATTGCTGGTGGGCGTGAGTCACCACACCCAGCATTGTTGTATGTGGTTACCAGGATAGAACTCAGGGCCTTGCATTTGCGAACCTCTGAGCTAAATCTCAGGCCCCAGCACAAATGTTTTCATAAAACATATTCATGAGTAGCCAATTATGGAATTATAATTATCTTGGAATAAAAATCTGTAAATTGTAAGATTTTTTCCTTTATGGAATTATCTTATTATATTTCTTTTCTTACTAAAGAGACCTGCCTAGAGCTTTCAGTATAACTATAGATAAAACTTGATGACAGAAAGCACTCTTATTTTATTTCTCATTTTTAGTGGGATATTTATCTTCTTAGCTTCATTTATTATACTTTGCTCCTATTTATTGCTGAATAATATTCCATGTTGGTGATGTTTAAGCCTCTACCCATTAGTGGCCAGATTTTGGCTATGACACATTTTTGTATGTACATGTCTTTATTTCTTGACTAAGTTCAGGAATTCAATTTCTATTTCATATGTTGATAATTTTATGGTTAGCCTATATTTAGAAATTGCCAAACTGTCTTCCAAATATCTATATTTCACATTCTAACTAGCAATATTCAAGAGATCCATTTTCTCTGCCCTGGGATTTGATATTGCAATGGTTTTGATTTTGACAACTGAATAGGACATGTGCTTCTAACACATTATGGCTTTAGTTTATATTTCTCTACTTGCTAATGATATTGACATCATTTTCACAAATTTGTGAATCTTGTCTCTTCATTGTTAATTCTGATCACTTCTTTTTGTACTCTAGATACTAGTCTTTATGAGATATATAGTTTGTAAACTGTTTTCCTGCTCTGTACTTGTAGCTTCATCCTCTTAATAGGGTGTTTCACAAAGAGGAACTTTCAGTTTTAATGAGGTCTGTTTTTTTTGTTTTTGTTTTTTTTTTTTTGACACAGGGTCTCACTTTGTAGTTCAGGCTGGCCCTGAGCTCACTATGTAGCCCAGGCAAGCCTCGAACTCAGCAATCCTCCTGTCTCTATCTCCCGAGTGAAGGGATGACAGGCATGCGCCACCACGCCTAGCACTGTGGTATGTGGTATTGATTGCTGGTGGGCATGAGTCACCATGCCCAGCATTGTATGTGGTTACTGGGGATCGAACTTAGGACCTTGTGCTTGCAAGGCAAGCACCGGAACCACTGAGCTAACCCACCAGCCCCATGAGGTCTGTGTTTTAGTCACTTTCTCTTCACAGGGACAAAGTATCTGATCTCTACAACATAAAGGAGGAGAAGTTTATTTTGATTCAGTTTCTATTTAATTGCTGGCTAGCTCCAAGGCATGAAGGCATGGTGGAAGGGCCCTGGCAGAGGAAAGCTACTCAACTCACAGTGGACAGGAAGCAGAGAGTAAAGTAAGGAGAGAGGAAAAGATAGAGCTTTCTGGATTAGTTCCTGGTGACTCATCTCTTCCAACCAGACCCCACCTCCTAGCAGCATGTTTACTATAAGTCAAATATAAGATGTTAGGGATCATTTTAGACCTTCATAGCAGTCCATTTTTACCAGTAGTTTTCATCTTTTGGATTGTCCTTTTGGGGTAGTCTCAGAGCCCTGTCTAGTCCTAGATCTTGAAATTTTTCTTCTCCTTTTCTCTAAAAATTGTAGATTTCTACACTGAATTTTTAATATGTGATTCATTTTGAGCTAATATTTGTACAAGATGTGAGAGGTAGATCAAGTTGTAATTGGTACCTGTAGACTTCTGTAACTTTGATATCTAATTTCTTTCTTGTTTTCATTTTTGTTTGCAGTACTGGGGGTTGAATACAGGCCCTCATTCTGAGGCAGAGCCCTGTCTTATTTTTTTCAATTTTCATATTTGAGACAGGGTCTTACTAAAGTGGTAATTTGGCTAAGGTGGGCCTCAACTGACAGTCCTCCTGCCACAGCTTCCCAGAATCCTGGGGTTACAAGCCTGTACCATAAGGTTCAATTTGATGTATAATTTTATTAGAATTTTATTCACATTTACTTTAAATCTATTTTGTTTACAGACTTTTCCTTTGTTCATATAATGAATTAAGATTATTATATATTTACCTTGTCTCCTACATTTTTATTAATCCTAACATTGTTAGATTTCTCAGAATTTTCTATACACAAAATCATATCATTTGCCAGTAAATAACACCTTCTTTCCTATTTTCCAATCTTTCATTTTGTTTTTTTTCCCCCCACTGCACAGACTAAGTTCTCCGGCACAATGATAAATAGAAGAGTTGGCAGTAGTTACACTTGCCTTTTTCTGACTATGTGGGGAAAGTGTTCAAACTTTCCCCATTGTGGGTGATACTTACTAAAGGCTTTTGGAAAAAGCCTTTGATTGGGTTAAACAAGTTTTGTTCTATTTAAAGTTTGTTCAGAGGAAATTTATAGGTTTCCTTTGGGTTGTTTATAAAACGAAGAGTTGGTGTTTTACTTTGTCAAATGCTTCCTCTGTGTTGATCGAGACAAGTCATTTTTGTTTGCTCTATAAATATATATATATATATATATATATATATATATATATATATATATAATTTTTTTTTTTTGAGGCAGGGTCTCGCTTTGTAGTTCAGGCTGGCCCCGAGCTCACTATGTAGCCCAGGCAAGCCTGTAACTCAGCAAACCTCCTGTCTCTGCCTCCCGAGTGCTGGGATTACAGGCGTGAGTCACCATGCCCAGCATTGTCTGTGGTTACCGGGACTGAACTCAGGACCTTGCGCTTGCGAGGCAGGAGCTGGAACCACTAAGCTAAATCCCCAGCCCCCAAATATATCATATTTTAAAACTGATTTTTCAGTGTGGAAACATCTTGCCCTCCTAAGAAAGGTTTTATTTGGTCTTGGTAGTTCTTTTCATTTACTAAAATTCTACTGAGGATTTATTAAGTGTCATTTTCTGTGATTGTGATGTTTATCTGCCCTATGTACACTAGTGTTACTGCTCTCCCTGACTGAACTGTATGTGTTCCTATCCTTCTTTCAAAGAGTCCGTGGACTGCTGTATGATTTATTCTTAAAATTTTGGAGGACTATCTTAGTGAAATTAAATGTGACTGAACTTTTCTTAGTAGAAAGAATTTTGCTTACTTTTTATCTCTTTCTTTTCCAGCATTTTAGAACATTGCATTATGTAATTAACTTGTATTTTCTGTTTTTATTTTCTGTTTTTATTTTTCTATTTTCTATGTTTTTAACTTGTATTTTTTTCATTGGTGCACAATGGTTACATACATTAACTAGTTTCATTTCAGCAAATTTCTACATACACATAACATACTTTGTCTCACATATCATATTGACAACATATCTGTTTAGGTGTTTTGCCTATTTTCAATGTTTCTTATTGCTACATTTTGAGAGTTTTATGTGTACCAGAATCAAATTTGTTCAGATATTTGATGTGTTAAAAGAAATAATAAGAAAGGATAGATTTTTTTCTTCATTATGATGGTACATTTTATCATCATTATATATAATATTAATATAGAGTTTTTATAGATCCTTTTTATTACATTAAGAACTATTTACTGGCCTCTTCTTTCTTCTATATGAAAAGTCTTTTTGTAGAGGAGATAACTAAGAAGGAGCTGCAAAAACATTTTTGTCTTTCTTTCATGACTGCTGTTCAGTTTCTAACTAAGATTTCAATGACAATTTCATTTCCTAGGGATTTTTGTGTTCTTTTATTATGAATTCTTGATGGAATTCATGTAATGGAAGTCTATAACAGTTAAATCCAGGCAATTTCTGTGATTCTCCACAATTTTCCTCTTTTCTTAGATTTGGTGAGTTCATTGAGTTTAACTGGCTATTTTGTTGTTGTCTCTACTCTAGCCAGGCGTGAGCCTGTATTTCTTGTATTTGGGTATTCTTTGTCATTTCTTTTTATGGTTTGGCACAAATGAATTTTGGTTACTCAACTCTGCAACAATTTTGAAAATAAGTCACAAATTTGAAGGTAATCTGGCTATTTCTTACTGCTATCAACATGAAAGCAACATGTTCTTGTTCCCACATCTATAAACAGGAGTCAATGGTCTCTACATATTTGTTGCCTACCATTTTGAGGTACTTTCAGGATGGTACCATTGTTTCAGTTATTTAGGCCAATGTATAACAGAAATCATGGTCTGGTCACTCTATTTACTTGAATATAATGTCTTACTTATAATTACTTCAGCACAAATGTAGCCAAGCTTTCAAATATCATTATAAGAATTGGAAAATAAAAAAGTGAATAAATGAGAATTAAGAAAGGAAAAGTTATTCAAGGAGGAAAATATATCTTCACCCTGGTGTATGGAAATTATTTCATCTGAAAGTAAATTATAGTCACTTCTAAATCAAATGTCCTCTCAAGGTGAGTTCTCAGAACAACAGCAGAAGTATTCTTGGTAACTTGCTAGATATGCAAAGACTGAGGCCACCCCAGACACCAGTGTCTGAATCAGAGTGGGATAGAGCAGCCTATGTTCGAATAAATCTTCCAACTGACTCCAGTGTGCATGACACATTCAGAATCATTGATCTAAACCATATTCTATGAAAAATTATATGTTTCAATACTTAACTGCAAGGCACAGCCCAAAAGGAAAATTTGTCAAATTCTTTACAGCTCTGCATCCAAGGACCTGACCTTGCTCTCAAAAGCTGATGAAACCCCTCTCCTTGGGGCAATTTAACTTCAACATGTAGAATAAAGTCATTTGGATTTCATGGCACTCAACTTCTGGAACTTTTCCTCTCTACCTTGAATTTAGAACTTTCTCCTCCTCTGACATCTAATGTCCATCTACTCTGGCATAGAGATTTCCTATGTGAGGTCCTGTTTCCTTTCCTATTCTGACCTGACACTTGGAATACAGCCAAACCACAGGATCCCACCAGATCTTATCTGCCCTGATATACATTAAGTCTGCCCATGTGGCCTTTGAATTCTGAAGAACATCGAAAGTACAAAATAAATAAACTCAATAGGTTAAGATCACAGTTTTACAAAATTTGCCAACCATCAGCACAACTTCAAATTAAACCTCATTAAGAATCTCAGTCTATAGAACTGTCATATGCAGAAATTTTTTGAAGGAAAGTGGGAACTGGGTATTTCAGCCACACATATTTGCAGAGGCAACAAAGATGCACCATATTTCTTCTTTCTATTTTGCATGTTCACCCTGGGTTTGCCATCCAGAATTTTAGGTAGTCATTCAGAACTAGGAAAACCTACATTCTAGACATAGGTATTTCCCAAACTTAATATTTTCAGACAAACATAGTTTATTTTTCAGTGAAAGTTATCAGCTATATGGCTTAACACTAAGAAAAGACTTGTAATTTTATTTGATCAAAATCAGTAAATAGATGATTTGTATTGAGGTGAGATTCATGTTCCCTAGATGTGCTCACTACTTGGAGAATGGGGTGTTACCTCTCATTCACTTCACTGTGTGAGAAGTGCCACGAGCCTGCTTTGGAAACATACAGCAGAGTGTGCTCCATATGTATCATGTCATGGACCACATGCAGGTGGACCACATGCAGGTGGACCACATGCAGGTGGACTAACAAATTCCTAGACTGAACTAAATGAGAGTAGAATAGCTGAAGCTTTCAATTTTTATGTATTTTCTAAAATTCATGTAGAAAAATAACAATGGTGGAATGAACCAAAAGGAAAAAAGAGGAAAAAAAAACAATATGGTGAGGAAAATATGATGATACCAATGACAATATTTTCCTTTATTTTAATACTCAGTGGAAATTTTAGACATAGTCCTTTCTCAAGCATTTAGGTGAAAGCTACTGTTTTCTTTAGAAAGCAAAGTGCATTTTATTATTGGGTGTTTCCTTTTTCTTTCAGCATGTAAAAGCAACTGTATAGAAAACATGTATTTAAAGGAGTATAACAAAGAGAAGAAAGGCCTGAACAACATGGTGGCCAGCCATTGAAATTTCATTGCACCCTCAGATACTCTAAATTAAATTTTTAATCAATTTATTCTGATTCATAAAAGTATTAATGTCTATTGACTTCTTTCCACTTTGTCTGGAGGAGACTAACCCTGAAATCTTTACAAGTTTTCTTGATTCCAGTGATGTAAGCAAATATGAATTTATAGTTTTAAAAAATATATCTAAGGAATTGCATTCATAGACCACATTTCATATTAAAATACTACCCTGACAGAAGTTACTGGATTGTGCTTTTATCATTGTGTGAGTCATCATTTCTCAAACATAATATTTTGTATAAGTATTCAAGAATCTTTAATTTAGGATAGAATTTATTTAATACAAATCATTTATCATCTTATTTATTCTTACAAAATAACTAATTGGGATGTCTTCTAAATATTTACATGATAATTAAAAAATACTCATAGCATCTCTGCAAGATTTATGGTGACAGTTTTATCTTAGCAGAAAGAAAACCACAGGTGAAATGACAAGATAGACCAAAGAATTGCATGGAAACCAAAAGTAGGAATTAATCAAACTTCCATTCAGAAGTACATAACTGTTAACAATTTTAAAAGAAAAAAATGGATTGCATTTGATAATAACATTGAATCAAACACACTAGTTCTCCTTCTGAAGCTAAATCAACTTTCTTTGTAACTGATACTCAAACTAGTAAAAATGCAAGATCTGGATTGAGATTTTTTTTTTTTTTTGAGACAGGGTCTCGCCTTGTAGTTTAGGCTGCACTGAGCTCACTATGTAGCCTAGGCAAACCTTGAACTCAGCAATCCTCCTACCTCTGCCTCCAGAGTGCTGGGATTACAGGCGTGGGCCACCACTCATGGCACTGAGGTATGTGGTATTGATTGCTGGTGGGCGTGAGTCACCACGCCCAGTATTGTATGTGGTTCCTGGGGACTGAACTCAGGACCTTGCACTTGCGAGGCAGGCGCTGGAACCACTGCACTAAATCTCCATCCCTGGATTGAGATTTTTAAAGTATATCTTTCAATTCATGGTTTTACACCAAACCTACATCTGATTACTACATTCAGTTTCTTCTCCCAGATCCTTTTCATTTATCTGAACCTTCCTCAGACCCACACCTAGGTGGAGCCTATAAGAAGAACACACAACTTTACCCAGCCAGCTGGAAACTGAGTGGACTTAATTAGTCTAAAACAGGCAACACAGTATTTCCACTTGAAAATAAGAGCACAGACAGGTGGATGGATATCTAAGCAAGAAGCCTTTAGATCAAGTATAGTTAGAATTTTGCACATAGAATTTTTTTTTTTTTCCTTTTGAGACAGGGTCTAGCTTTGTAGTTCAGGCTGGCTCTGAGCTCGCTAGGTAGTCCAGGCAAGACTCGAACTCAGCAATCCTCCTGTCTCTGCCTCCAAGTGCTGGGATTACAGGCGTGAGCCACCACACCCAGAACGGTGGTATGTGGTATTGATGGCTGGTGGGCATGAGTCACCATGCCCAGCATTGTATGTGGTTACCGGGGATCGAACTCAGGACCTTGCGCTTGTGAGGCAGGCACTGGAACCACTGAGCTAACCCTCTGGCCCAGCACATAGAATTTTTATAGAAGTTTATAAACATTTATAAACTTTGTTTTCTTCTTTAAAAAAAAGATATTGTATAGTTAAGGGCATCCATAAGCTTCTGAACAAGGAAAAATTTTGTTTCCATTGCTTGTGGAAAACCTGTAATTCCTAATAATGATATCACTACTCTGAATAATAGATAGTTGGTAATTTCTTGCCCTGTTTCACATACTATAAATGAACAACTATATAAGCCATAAGGGAGTTGAATTAGAAATTAAACAAAATTCCCATAACAAAATCAGGGAATGGGATTTTGGACAAGAAAACTTTCTAGAGCTAACAAAAGATACCAGAGAGAAAATCATTCAGACAGAATATCAAGGGAAGCAGGTTTAATGGCATTGGCAGTAAATATCAAAGAGGAGAACAAAGACTTCAAGTCTACAAATACTAGCACAGGATCAGTAGTTGGAAGTTAAAAGAAGGATAAGACAGAATGAGAGCTAGCAGTTGGAACCATATTCGTATTGAACGCTAATTTTTAAAAACTCTGCAAATAATAAAGGTTCCCATTTCACAAGCCAGAGCACAAAGTTAACTTTATTAGGGCTAGAACTAGAAGGCATACTTCACTGGGCTTCGTCCCAAAGTCCGTGTTTGGCTCTCAGCATTATCTACTTCTTGACATTGTTGCTGGATAATGTCCTTAGCCTCTCCTAGTGCACATGGGCATTGGTAAATGTACAAATCTGCACTCTAGTCATACACATCAGATCAACATCCTCGAAAGTCAGTTTTCTAGTTGCTATAGAATGTTTTGGGCCTTTGTATGAGAGGTATTTGAAAGATTATAGACCTGCCAGGGAAAATTATGCAATGAGTTGTACAGAGTGGGACAAAAGCAATTCATGCTAATTGACATCAAATTGCAGTCTTCCTAATTCTCACATCATAGAGTCTAAAATTCACCATAAATATAACATTAATCCTGTTTCTCAAACTAAAAACCTTGGAAATCTCCTTGACTAGTCTTTTGCTTCTTAGATCTATTATTCACTCCAGGAAATCTTATTGGCTCTACCTCCAAAACACATCCAGAAAGCAGCCATTTCTCTCCATTTTAACAGCTGCAACCCTGTGTACAGCCACCTTCATCTTTTACCGACTGTGACCACAGCTTCCTAACAGATGACCTGCTTCCACCTTGTGCTCCACTCTTTACTCAACATCCTGATGACTTTTGTAACATCCATTGGCTTCTCAGTTCCAGAGACTCTTTTATCATTGTAGCTACTAAGGACAACAGTCTAAGTCCCCATAGTGGCTCCCAAGCTGAACACAAGCATCATCACTTCTCCAGCCTCTCGTCCTCTTAACCTCCTCTGCTTTCCAGCTGTACTGATCTCAACTTCTGGCTTCCTGAGTGACAGTTTTGCCTGGCCAACTTCACAAGAGCTGTTTCCTTTGGCTTGATGATTTTTTCTACTTCCCACATCTCCTTTTCCATTTTGTTCAAATGTCACCTGTCCAGTAAGCCATACCTTTTCCATTCTATATAAAATTACAATATTCCTTCCTCCATTTAAAAACAAAAAGCACTTCTATTTTTTTCTGAAATTACCTTATTCAGTGATTAGACAGAAAGACAGAAGTCTGAAAAGATCATTTTCAATGTCAGAGGATGTGAAAGTGTGTTCAAATGTAAGTTATGCTGTTATTTGTCATCCAATAGTAGCAGTTTAGAAGAAGCACTAGGTCCCAAAGTGCAAATATTACACTGTTTAAACTGACTGAACTGAGTGAAAAAGTGGACATTGTTTCCCTATCATTTAGTTGTTTTCTTTCTATTCTGGTTATTTCTTTAGGAAGAATTTTTTTTAGTAATACTTTTAGTACAGTAGAAGTAAATGAGCTTAAGGTCAGAAAGAAACTTTAAGAATGAAGTATAAAAGTTTTCAGCTATTAAATTTTTCCAGTGGACTTCCTGTGTTATCCTTCAAAAGAAAAGAATACTATTAAGTTTCAGTGACATTCTGCAGTTTTTGCTGAGAATTTATAATGGGTTAGCTAGGTACAAGGGACACAACAGAGTAAAACAGCAAAGAAAGCTGCAATCAGGCAGAGAAAAGTAAATTTTAAAAGACAATATGAGCCAGGCATGGTGGCTCACACCTGTAATCCCAGCACTCGGGAGGCAGAGACAGGAGGATTGCTGAGTTCAAGGCTTGCCTGGCCTACATAGTGAGCTCAGAGCCAGCATGAACTACAAAGTGAGACCCTGTCTCAAAAAAAAAAAAAAAAAGACAATATGAAATAAAGAATGAACATAAATAATTTCATCTGAATTTAAAAATAAGAGAGATGAATTCCTCAAGCTTTAAAGAAGGGAAATTCACCAGCACTTTTGAGTCAACTTGGAGAAACTGGCTTTCTTTAATTGGGATCAGAGTCAGGAAGTAGGTTAGAGGGAAAGGAAAGCAGAGGGAACAGTTCTTGCAAAGGTATGTAACATGAAGGAGCATGCTGAGTGTGGGAAACCACAGGTTTCATGTGCCACAAGAATAAAGGAAGAGAAAATCAGTCCAGAGAAAAAGACTCGCAGTCTTCCACAAGCTAAAAACTTTGCTCCTGTTTTACACACACCACAGGAAAAACTACAGGGTGTAACAATGTGGAGATGAGAGCACGCACATGCTTTGAACAGAGTTTGCTTCCCATAAACTGCTGGGAGTGTTAGATTCTTTATAAAGCATCCTGTCATACAAACATAAAGTATTTGCAGGGCTTTCCCTTTGGTCACAATGCTTTATGTTGAAGACATAAAATACTGCATGATTTAAAATATTCTTTAGTTTGACATGGAAGATGGGTTGTTTTCAAACTTACTGGAATGCACTAGAAGCAGGATTGCTCACTGTTCAAGCTCTATATTGAGCAGAGAAAAAAAAGGGCATCTTAGTGTCTTAGTGAATTTTACTCTTCTCTGACATCAAACACTGGACTCCCACAACTTTAAAGAGGAAGGGTTTATTTTGGTGCAGGGTGTGGAAGTTTTAGACTGCATTTGGCAGCATAAAGACAGCACCATTATAGTGGAAGGACTGTAGCAGAGCAAAGCTGTTCACCTGATAATAGTCAGGATGCAGCAAGAGAAAGAATTCGTGGGGAAAATGGCCTTCTGGGCTGAGTCCCTTGTGAGGTTTTCTGATAACAGCACTTTCAGCTGCAATGAGTGCTCCCTTCACTCAGCCACCTTCTGAAACCACCTGACGAACACCTGAGGCCTTATGGGACACTTTCCACCAGTCCACAATAAGCAAAATACACTTTCTATGGTATTTCACATGATACAAAGTTTTATATGACAAAATCATATGTCAATTAATAGATATTAGTTAATATTCTATATAAATTGAAACAATGAAGTCACTCTATTGGTTAAATACTCATTTGTTAGAAATTGCAGTAAACAATTTTCAGGTATTTTATTATTTCAATTCTATACTTTCATTTTTTTTTTTTTTTTGAGACAGGGTCTCGCTTTGTAGTTCAGGCTGGCCCTGAGCTCACTATGTAGCCCAGGCAAGCCTCGAACTCAGCAATCAGCTTGTGTCTGCCTCCCAAGTGCTGGGATATAATTTCAATTTTAATGAGTTTAAAGTCTATTCTTTTGCTGGGTTTTTATGTGTAAAGAAATCATGTACTTTTTTTTTTACTTCTATTAACAAAGAAATGAGAATATAGAGAGTTTTGTTTAATTATTTTGTGCTATATTAAAAACATAATATGTGTACATAGTCTGTTTTCCTAAACAAAACACTTCAGGAAGTATGTCAAGGTTTTGATGCTGAACATGTAAAAACATCTGCATAAAAACAAAAAAGATTCAGGAAAATAGGATGTGACAAGTAGGAAACAGTTGATTATCACTTTCCTATCTCCATAATGAAGACACAAATGAGATGAGGATTATTAGCTAACATTTTTTAAAAATTCAATTTTTTTCCACACCCTACATCACCAAGGTCTCAAAATCCTGCATGGTGACCCAGATGCCAGCTCCGGCTTCTCAGGCCAGATGGCTGCATCTGGCATCCAGGAGAGGTGGAAAGAAAAACGCTGAGTCGCTGGTTAAACAAGGTCTTACTTGGCGACTTTAGTAGTTGTGAAAGATAATTTTCAAATCTCAACAGATGAGAAAAATGGTAATGAGATAAACGTTTATCTACTTTCCTATGCCACATCCTCTTTTAGCAGCTATTCACACTGACTTTATTTTTAGCTTCCTTTTTTATATTCCTAGGTTAAATATGGCATACAAAATAGATCTAATAATGCACACTGAATATTGATGAAATGTATAGTATTAACTTGTTCAACTTACCTTTTCATCTACTTATTGCATGTCAAATTACTGCAGTGAGTTTTGAGCGGGAGCTGAGAAATAAAATTATCCAAGTGAGTCCTCACCACATAGATAATGAATAAAACAGTGTCACATTCAAACATCCCGGGTATAATACCCACACTCACTTTAGATTAAGAGTCTGAATTATGTTTCAAGTATTCTGCAACTATGGTTAATATTATATTTGCTTAGTTCTCCTCTCTTGTTTACCCCATAACAGCTATATGTTCCAGGTGTACTGAATGAGACTTTTGTTGCTGTGACCAAACACTTGAAGAAAACAAGTTAGATGAGGAACTCTTTATTTTGACTCATAGTCTCAGAAATGTCTATGGTTGTTTGACTACCAGGTATGAACAACATGGTGATGACGGAAGGGCATGGCATAGGAAAGTCACTAACATCACAGCAGTAAGGAAGTAGAGAGAAAAGAACACAGGCCAGGAAAAGGTACATCAAGCCTAGGGTCTAACTCAGCACAAGTCATTGTAGGGCAAGAACACTAATGGGGGATAAAATGGGGCCTGAGATATGAGAATACACACATAAAGTGCTAAGGATGTTGAATTCCAACATTGTTCTTCCCGAGGAGGATGTAGCCTCTTCCCTGTTTATCCTACCTGAGGCACAATCTTCTACCACATAAAAACCTTTCAGTAGTTTCACAATTGCCATATAAGGATAGTGTTTGTTCTTAGGACTTGATTGTGTCTAGGGGAAAAGCAGAAATTAGTGAACATGGACAAATACAAAGCTTGGTCGAGAAGGGGATAGCTCATGAGCTGGAAGAATTATAAAAGTTGATATTATCTTGTCTTTATCACTTGTAAGACTTCTGCTAATATCATCATTCACTGACTTATGAAATCCTTTTCCTATTTCCATGGCAAAGTTTTACACAAATATAGCATTGTTTGACCAGAGACTTCATTTTATGGCAAAGAAAGTGCACAATGGGGACACACTTCTAAAATATTTATGTGTATGCTCCAAAGGAAGATGCCAGGTAGAGTGTTGGTATGACCTAATAAATGTCCACTTAAAGCTCCTACTGGAATAAATTATCTTTTTCAGTCCGAATGCTACCTGATAAACAGCAGTGTGTGCCATCAACTTATAGTCAGTAGTATATGTGTTGCTCTCCACATACATACTAGTGGGTCCCATTGAAGGGATTCTTGTTTGTAAACCTCCTATTCTCTTTGAGGTTGAGCATGGTTCTTTTGGAGAACCTAGTGTTCAAAGGTTTGCATCCATCAGAAATGAGAGCCAGCATTTCTTTAGCTTGGAAATCAGAACTATCTTCACAGCAATTTATGGCTGCTCCTGACACAGAACAGGCTGAGAGCAGGTGACTGTGAAAGTTGACTTATCAAGGAGAAACTGGGCTCAATTTATATAGTGAGTATAGAAGATCTTTATTAATAATGAGTATACTCATTTGGATTCCACTTAAGGCTTTCTTAGGACTTCACCATTAGAACACTGTAGAGAACCAATACAGATCAAAAGATGCAGGTCATATAAGAAGAGAACAGCAGATCTCTCAATCAATACAACTATGGCTCTGATAAGCAGAGGATAAAGAGAACATGAGATGAGTGTAAGAGAATGAAGCTTAACTTATTAAACAAGGACTTTTTTTTTATACAATCTACAAAACTGAGGTCTAGCTACATGTTGTACAGGCTGTAATTCCAGAACTCAGGGAGTCTGAAGTTGGAGCATTGCAAATGCAAGTCCCATCTGGAGAATTTAGTAATTTATTGAGATCCTGCTCATTATAAAAGGAAAAGCAATCACACTGGAGCTATAACTCGGTGCAGTCTGTGGATTCAAAGTGCAGACTGTAAAAATAGGTGGCATCACCCGCCCCTTTCCTTAGGCTTCATCTGTGATCTTAATGAGTTTATAGGATCTGACAGCAGCTAGTCAGAACTTGCCTCCCTCATGAGTTCAAGACACACATATTTCATCTGAACAAAGCATGAAGACAGAGGCCAAGGGACAAAAGCAACACTTGCTTCTGCTCCTCCACGTCTGGTCTCTACACTCTGCACCACATTCTGCCCCATGGAAGGCAGATTTTTCACAGACAGATTAGTAGACTAACTTGCCCTGCATTTCCGGGCAGCTTGGGGTTGCTAGAGCCACCATAAGAACAGCAGAGAGCCAGGAATAAGGAGCTTTTACTCTTCACCTCCTTTTATGATAAATGCACTGTAGGTGGGTCAGCTGCACTCACTGCCCAGCCCGCTCTCTGGGGCAGGAGCACTATCTCCAGCCAGTGCTCCTCCCTGAGGCGGGCCACTGCTCCTTGTCTTTGATATTGAAGGAGAGTGGTGATGGCTCCCTGCTAGCCTTGAGTGGGCCACTATTCTGTGTTGGTTTTTCCTAACCCTGTCTGTTTCTATTGCTTTCTGTCCCTTCAACATCTCTCTGTTATTCTCACTTGAATTCACCATGTGTCTTCTGGAACAGCTAATCATTTCGTTTTCACTTTTAAGATTTACAAGGCATAAATTGCCTTCAGCCAATATTCTTCTTAAGTGTTTCTACATAAGTTCCTTTACAGCACTGCAGTTACTTAAAATGATTTCAGTAAGATCAGAACAAGATAATCTCAGTGTTGGTAGGTAAAATTAAACTCCACTGGCAAAGACATTTTACGACTTCAAGTGAATAATTTCTTTCAGTAAACATTCATACAAATGTAGCTTTTTTTATAAAATGTATTTTAAGGTTACAATTCACTAAGACTTAAAAATGAGCAAAACTAAGCGTGTAATAGTAAAAAAAAAATAGCTTTCTATGCTATTTACAAATAAGCTTGGAAACCCAATACTAAGAGAATAAAGTGGATGGTAAATAAGTGGTTTATTTGTATTTTATGATAATAGATTTGTAACTATTTGCAAACTCTTCTCCTCTCTAGCAAGATGTTATAGCTAAGGGTTTAAATGTCTCTTAACCCATAACTTCTGTTGAGCATATTTTTGTCACCAAGGTATAGATTAAATAAAATCAGGTTTATAGCTTTGTGTTTCAACCCATATTATGTAGCATAGTGTGGTGATGATGGTTAAGCCTGTGAATCTGTTTTCCTTGGAAGTCGCCTAGTGGATTGATAAAAGAGACTTCCGTGTGTATGTGTGTGTGTGTGTGTGTGTGTGTGTGTGTGTGTGTGTGTGTGTGTGATGGAGACATAACCGTGGGTAGTATATAGGATACCTGGGCTCCTCCCCTCTGGTGCTGTTCCCCCCACTCTGCTTCACGGCCACTCTGAACTGAACAGCTTCGTTCAGGAATGGCCTTCCACAGTGATGCTTCTCCTCTGTGGCCAGCCAACCAGAGACTGAAACCTCTGAAACTGCCAGCCAAATTTAACTTCTCTCTCAATGAGTATGTGTTGCCTATTTTAAAGCAACAATGGGAAAGCTAACAAATATACTTGGGAAAATCATTGGGCAGTTTGGATTCCATACTTCTAAACAATAAAATAATGGTGCTGTAACTCATTTCACATGATTTTGGAAAGATATTTATATACAAAGGTACTTCAATACTGAGTGTGGTGGCTCTCATCTGTAATACCAGCACTTAGAAGGCACAGGCAGGAGGATTGCTGTGGGCGCAAGGTTAGTTTAGGCTATATAGTGAGTTCAGGGCCAGCCTGAACTACAAAATGACATCCTATCTCAAAAAAAAAAAAGGTATTCCATAAAATATTAGTACTGGTATAATTAAAAAGTATACATTTTAGAGAGCTGAAACCAGGGTAAACAAAATTATGAATAAAGATATTTATAGCAGCTCTTTTTACATAGTAGACGATCAAGTAATTGTTCAACTTCACTGAACACAAAGTTAAACATCTTCACCCTTTTCTATGTCATTTTAATGTCCTGGACAAGGAAATATTTCACTGGAAAAATTGCACAAGGAAGACTTATATAAAATGGTAACAATAAAAGATACTGAAGTTAGTCACACAGCAGTAGAAGTCTGGGACCTTTCACAACCCGGGGATGAGCTATTGGAAAAGTACTTGAAAATGCAAAGTGAGAGGAGGTTGATCAATGGGTGTGTGGTTGTTTCTGGGTTTGCGAATGTTTTAATTTGTGATTAGGTGTCTATATTTACTAATTGATGGCCTCCAATGTTAGGTTTCTCCCTCCCCAGTGACTGGAAGATACTTTCTTCATAATGACTTTTCAAAGAGATCATTCTCAGGCCTTTAAATAAACATTCCTGGGTTGTAAAACTGCCAAGAGTGTAGGGGATTTATACATGTTTCAGAAGGACAGAGAAGATATTGTGTTTACAAATTCCCTAAAGTGACTCCTCCATGGAAAGAGAAGTCTGTAAGTTTAGGGAAGCTGGGAGAAATGTCAAGACTTTCTTCGTCTGTATTGTGTGAACATCTGGGGCAATCTTTTCCTAAATTTAAATTTACATTAATTAAAAGTTTTGTTACTCTTAACTAAATGTGAAATAGTGCAAAGAGACAATTAGGCTCAAACTGGGCTTTATCAGTACGATTTTACCAAAGAGGAGGAGGATTAAATCCATTTATTGCAAAGAAAATAAAATCAGAGACAACAGGGTATGCGGATGTGGACAGGTTGCTTTGTTTTGCTTATTTCCTCATCTGTAAAATGTGGATAGTGAATCTGCCACATAGCTGTGGTATTTGAATATACAGAGAACATTCCTAAAGGCTCTAGAACACAAAGCTAAACATGTTTCTTTCTATGAATGCCTTCTTCATTTGCTAAATCATCATGAAATTTCAACTTTATCTTTCCTTTCTTAGTTTCTTTTATCATCTTTTGCTTTTGCACCTAGAGGGAAAATACTCTTTGCTACAGGACAGAGCTTTATTTTGCAACTTAAATCATGGTAATCAGAGCCAGTGTATCTTACCAGTAAGAAATTTCACTTTTCTATATTGCCACAGGTGCAGTAATACCCCTAAGTAAAACAAAGTAAAACAGTTTAGATTCGTCCCAAAGGTCGTACAGATAGATGGACCTCTTTCTCTTCCTCTCCAGGGGTTGGCTTCTCTGAGTGACACTACCTGCAACTGTCCCTCCAGCCTTGCAGACAGGCCTGACAATGAGTGTCCTCCCCTAACAAAGCTCTGGGGTGAACACCCCAATGTGGTAAAATTCATACTATCCTTTTTGTCACCAACATTTTGTTTTTCAGTTGTTTCTTTTCTTTTCTTTTCTCTTCTTTTCTTTTCTTTTCTTTTCTTTTCTTTCTTTCTTTTTTTATTTTATTTTATTTTATTTTTTTTGAGACAGGGTCTCGCTTTGTAGTTCAGGCTGGCCCTGAGCTCACTATATAGCCCAGGCAAGCCTCAGTCAGCAGTCCTCCTGCCTCTGCCTCCTGAGTGCTGAGATTACAGGCTTGAGCCACCAAGCCCAGCTCTTATTTCCTCTTTGCTTTTAACTTTCTTGTCAAAAAGATGTATTCAAATAATTTTAGAGTTTCAACTTTCTCATGCTTTCCTTCAGTGAGATACATACTGTAAAGCTTAATGCTTCAGAACAGTAAATGCTGAATATTCCCTCAAAATATCTTTTGACACCTATCCTTTTGCACAGGAATACTGCCTTCACAAACCTCAAACTACCTGACAAATCTAATTGTTCTCATACTGTGGAGCCTTCATTAACCTGCCTCATTCATGACACTCAGCTATCTTCGGTTTGAGTAAGTTACTATTTATGTTTCACTAATCAAAGCTTTGCACATGGCTGCACTTTCCCTCTCCCAGCTCTTCCTGCATCTTTGAAAGGGCACATTCTTCATGTTTGTTCATAGCTCTTTCAGTCTGCACTCAGGAAGCCAATTCTACTCCCTCAAATATTCAGGTGCCAAGCTCAAGTGAGATTTGTATAACTGGCAATTACCTTACGTCAAAAAAGTGAGTTAACACTTGAAAGGACAAACATATTAGTCGGTATTATCTGAATCATTTTGCAAAAGTGGAGAGGGAATTATGTATTGGTTTTGTCTCCTTGAGGTGAAAATGCCTTAAGACCAAAAAGAATGTTCTTTGGCTATTTATCATTCAATGTAACACAGAGAGAAAGTAAGTGTCACACAGGAGATGCTATTGTTAGCAGTCATTGCAAACTCTTTTGAATTATAGGTATTATGATATAGATAATCTTTTCATTTTCTTTTTTTTTTTAGACAGGGTCTCGCTTTGTAGTTCAGGCTGGCCCTGAGCTCACTATGTAGCCTAGGCAAGCTTCGAAACTCAGCAATCCTCCTGTCTCTGCCTCCTGAGTGCTGGGATTACAGGCAGGAGCCATCATGCCCAGTACTGTGGTAGGCGGTATTGATTGTTGGTGGGCGTGAGTCTCCACACCCAGCATTGTATGTGGTTACTGGGGATTGAACTCAGGACCTTGCGCTTGTGAGGCAGGCGCCGGAACCACTGAGCTAACCCTCTGGCCCCTCATTTTCATTTTATAGCATCCAGCCTATTATATAATTGTGCTGGGCTTCCCACATGTTTCTGGAAAAAGTGATTGTTTTCTTTGTCTAAATAACAGATTACCAAAGGTATGTATCAGTGACATGCATAAATCAATATTCTCTGTGACATAAGTTATGTTTATTTGCTAGTTACTATAACCCAAAAGTAAGATACAAAGTTATATCTATAAGCACACACAGACCTGGATTAAGGTCAGGAAATGTTTTCCTGAGGTGGAACTCTAGATCTATTCTAAATTACAGCCATTGCCTTCTTCCAAAGTGCCACCCTCTTCAGTGGTGTTTCATTTGTTTAAGTATATCTCTGATGCATCAAAATATACTGAATGTAGATCTTACTGAGCTACATAAAAGAACAGAACGGTGAAGATAAATCTTTAAGAATTGGCCTAGAGAAGCTTACTCCTCCAATGTTAACTAGTTCTACACTTTATCCCATTACAAAAATTAAACACAAAAATCTTAAATGTCCCTGTTTCTATAAATACCTTCTATGCTGCCCTAAGTGCTGTGGTTTGTTGAGATTTGCCCAGCAAAAACAAAGCATTCAAGATAGAATGTGTCCTCCCACATGCACTCTGTCATCTATGAAAAAGCCCTTCACCAAAGCTTGTGTTAGGCTGTTTGGATTTTAACTTCTGACACTGAGTTAAATAAGCTTTGCTTTATCAAGTTAGATGCCTTGGGCACATAGTTATACTGACACAAAGCTAACTAATATACAAAGCTACCAAAAGGCCAGAACTTAGTTTTGGGGTTGGATCACTTTTAGAATACAATAAAAAATGAGTGTATTATCACACAACAACATCTTCAATATACTCTGCATGACTATAACTGGGCTGGGTCAAAATAGAAATGGTGATATTTCTAAGATAAATATTGCCTCAGAAGGAACCAGCACAATTCAAAGCAGGAAAAGTTCACAGAGATGTGGAGACAAATCTTTGGGAAGTAGCTATTTAGATGGTGGTTTCAAGGATAGACAGATATTCATTACATTTTAACTTCATCATAAATTAAATGTACAGTCTTAAATATGCTACATCTTAATTTCAGTGTACTCACCCAAAAAGCATAAATAATGTATGCTGTATAGGGTTATAATAAGTAAATGTGTTTATATAGGTAAATTGCTCTATAAGGAGTGATATAATCATGTAGGAATTACATAGAATTTTTAACTAGTTAAATATCATATAGAGACAAACTAAGTGGGCCTGGTATAAATCTTTGGAATAGTTTTATCAGAAGTAGATATGCAGTCCAGAAGGCCACTGGAGCCATGGTTCCTGGCTGGCTACAGCTCAAGTTTGTAGGCTTTAGCATTACTCACACAATATTCGTTTTATAAGTGTGCAAAATTCAAGAGTTACAAGGTGAGAGATTCTTCTGCTTAGATTTCAAAAAACTGCCTGAGAGCCCAGACAAGGAGGTGCAGAGAAAGCAGAATCTAAAGCAATAGGAATGAAACGAAAGATGCAGTGGAGAGTCTAAAAAGCTGGAGAAGATAAGAATGTGGAATGTCTGTGGAGAAAAGAAGCAGACCTTGAGCAAGTCAACGTAAGACAGTGGTCCTCACGGTTGCAGCTAACAAGACCATAGATTAGATTAGTTTTCTATTAACATGTTATAATTAGTAAATACATTTAACAATTTAAAACAACACACATACTATAAATCTCTTTTCTGTGAGTTAGTAGTTTGGGCAGAGTTTAGCTGGGTCTCTAACCAGGCTCTAATCATAGGTTTCAGACAGACCAGTCCTCCTGAATGCAAAAAGATCCCTTTAAGACTTCTTGGTTATTGGCCTCGTTTGGTTCTGTAGAACCTGCTGCGTGGAGAGCTGTAGTCTTTTCTAGGTATCAGCTGAGACTCTTTCTTAGTTTCTTGCCATGTAAGCCCTCCTTGTCACTTGCCTGTCACTAAGACAACATACCTGACAACCTCAAGCTGAAAGAGAAGAGGTTTATATTGGCTCACACTTTCAGTCCACTAAGGGCTAGCTACAAGGCAGGACAGTAAAAAAGGTGAAAAGGGTCTAGCAGAGGAAAGCTGCTCACATCATGATATCCAGGAAGCAAAGAGAGATGGGAGGAACTCAGCACAAGAATACAGCTTCCATTCACTCCCCCAGTGACCCACCTCCATCCAGATCCTGCCACCTAATAGCAGATTTCTCCACTAAACTCATCAATAGAAGAATTTTCTAATGAGTACAGCACACTTGTGATCCAATCAGCTTTCATAACATGAGAATTTTCAGGAACACTTTAGATCCAAACCACAATATGGGACTCCCCCAGTACATCCACTGACTGTGTCTGAGTCAGGAATACAGGGAAGTTTAGGAGATGGCTTTTATACTCCTATATAATCATACAAGTGAGAGTTCACTGTCTTTTTTTATGGCTTTGGTAAGAAGCAAGGTACAGGCCCTACTCGTAGTCAAAGGAAAGGAATTGCATCAGCCCATGAATGCCCAAAAGTGGGGAAAACTAACGTCCACTTGAGAGTGTGCTCATTACATGGACGTTTTTGTTTTAATTATTTTATATTTAACAGGAGAAAGGAGTTACACAGCTGGCTGGTGACAGGAAAACAAAGAAGTCTTTCCACAGACTGCATGTCAGACTGACTCTTTGTCTTGCTCTTTTCCTTTGACCTTTTTTACACAGGACCATCTTTAGATTTCTGTGTGTGTTGTTCTGAATCACACTCTTGTCAAGGTGTAAGGCAAAGTCTAAAAGATAGTGTGAAACAATAATTTACTAAATACACAAGAAATCTTAAATAAATAGTGATTATAGCTCTTAAAACAATGCACATAAGGATCATAAGAAATGATTAGAAGAAGAAAAATATGTGTATAGTGGGGATCTCTGTAATGGGGGACTATGGGTAGTTTTTGTTAATGTTCCTGCTATGTTGCTACTTTCTTATCCCCCCACCGTGTGTCTTTCTTCCCTCTACATAAACACACACACACACACACACACACACACACACACATACATGCCTGTGTGTGTATATATTAGAATTAAAACATAAAAGATGAACTTCATTTATAGAAGGGAAAAGTTTGTTACATTCTGTGATGGCTATTTGTATTAGTCATGTATAAGTAAGGCAAATTTCAACCAGCATTTCTTTTCTGGTGATAGCTTTCTTTGAAGTGGTAATGTATAACACTGCATATAAAAGCTCAGTATCTCTAATGCACCTCTGATGGATATTAGTTTGAACACAAGGGTATACTCTTGAGGTCTATTATTCCAGGGTCACTGGCATTCTGAAAACGTGTACAGTTCCTTTAAACCTCAAAGAAAAGGAAAGACAAAACCCAGGGCTACTAAGTTAACTGATGACTCTGAGAGTTGAATTAAAAACAATTAAAAGTATCACAAGTGGTAGCTCCCACCTGTAATCCCAGCACTCAGGAAGCAGAAGCAGGAGGATTGCTTGGAGGATTGTTTGCCTGGGCTGCATAATGAGTTCGGGGCCAGCCTGAACTACAACGTGAGACCCTGTCTTAAAAAAAAAAAATAAAGTTGATCCAAACCTTTTTTTTTTATGATACAATAGAAGATGGAGAGCTTTGGGTCTTGGAAATTATTCTATGTTCCCTACACAAACACATTCTGTGCCACAGTTGCTTCTTTGGAGTAGGACAATACATCTGGGAAATAGGAATGGCAGCCACGGGCATACTGTGAGTCCATGGGAGTCTTCTGGCCCTGAGACATGTCAGTGAAGTGTATTGTGGATTCAAGGAACAAAACATGAAGGTATGATTATCATTACCCCTAAAACATTTGGAGGAAACCAGTGCAATGAGAACAAAACAAAACACTGAAATTCCTTTTGTAGGTCTTGGAAAAGATCAAGAATGAAGAATAAAATAAATTAGACAGAGGTAATTATTCACCAGTTTCTTATATGCAAAGCAGATATGCTTTGTTCCAATGGCAAATATACCTTCTATTATATTAGTGCTATCAATCTAGGAAGTGGCAAAAGGAATTAAACTCTAGTGTGAGTTAGCTCCTCCCTTTAAAATATGAAAAATATGCTCAATATCCTGATATTGCAGTTTCACTGATATCAAGAATGTCTTCAAAGTTTAACTATTTTGATCTTTAATAAAATTTTCAGGGGAATCATCCTGGTCTAATCTGTATCATTTGAGGGCTAAGGTTTTATGTCACAGACATTATTTAGCACTTTTTCTTCATTATGTTTTCTGAACTATTTTTACTCCTGAGCCAAGCAACACATCTTTATTGAGGACACTGATATATGATCGAAATGATCTTATTTTTTTTTATGTATTAAGATGTAAGTCTAAAATTTTGAGCTTTTCAGGGACCTATGAAAGTTAAAAAGAAAACCCCTATATTTTAGATTTTAAAATAGTGCAAATGTTTTATACTTATATAAAAATAGTATGTATGTATTATATGTAAAGTATACTTATCTATGCTTTAAAATCATAAAATTTAAATTAATAAATATTTAACTAAGAATCTGCAACATGTATAGTTAGTGTTTTGTCAACTATAATAATTGGTTAATGTTCATCAAAATTTAGTGACACTTGAAAAGAATTCTATTTACCGGTGTGAAAATACAGCAATGATAAAGGATTGTGTATATTCTATTGTTTAATCACATGTTACACTTCCTGAACTGTCTGGGCAGAAAAGGATATCTACTCAAATTCTGCGTAAATATGTAATATATATGCCTAATTTTTTCTGTTTATTTATATCTTGGTGCATTCATAGTGATTTCTAAAAAAGCATACAGACAAAGGGAAGGACATATATTCTAACAATTTCCAGAGAATTATAAAAAAAAAGTTTCAAAAACTGTTCCTGCAAGAACATGCAAACAGATGGATAATAAAGGATTGACAGGGTAATCTCTGATTTTAGCAGTATGGAGCCTAATATCATCTCTCAAGGGTTGCCAATAGGCAAAGTGTGACTCAGAGTTTTGTCTTTCAATTGGGAAAGAGTCATCTGTCTAGTGCTCTCAGGGTGTAGAGAAAAATCAACCATGTGGTTATATTAACCTAGTGAAAGAGCAGACCTCATGGATCTTTAGTGTAATACATAGTGAAGAACTGAATATGCTCCAAGCAGTGCTTTCTTGATACCTGCAATATGTTTACCATTGTAGAACTGACGTGCATTACACAAATGGATTAAGGCATTAACATGTCTTTGGAGAGCTTGCATCCTATATGTGAAAAATTAGAAAAAATCTGTACTAAATTCTTCTTCTGTAGTGTCTTTGTCTCTTCCTTTGGGACATGCTACATAAGGAATCATTTAAAATTATCCTTAAAAATGTGCAACTAATTATCAATAGCCCAAGCAATGTCCAAAGATACAAAACTGTATGAATCTAGTTAACAGATAGCAATTTGTGTCCACACTTTGGTCATTGCGTCAGCTTCTGTTGTGGCTGATAAATCTGCAGTTTTGAGTGATTTGCCTTCAGTGGGAAGAGAAGAAGCAAAATGTAAACAAATTAAATTTTCTACAGAACCTGACTGAGAAAGAGATGAGACTAAAAATGGCCTTGGGCCATGAAATTAATGACAATTTTAGGAAAGACTTCTGCAATTTTTGGATGGGTCTTTAAGTACTAGTCATTAAGATACCTTGCACTGCAATGGGTCTATATATTATTCCCCACAGGAATTAGAAAATGTCACAAGTGCAAGGGTGCATGAATTGAAAGAGTAAAGGAATAAACAATTCTCTGCCTAATCACATGATATCTCACCACTGATAGAGAGGTAGTATTCCATGAATTATTTAGGACTGGGTCTATACCTAGGGCTTATGAATACTGTCAAGAACTTATGTATAATTTTTATGAACATTCTCTATGATCATCTTGGGGTTCACAAACCCTGTTTCCTTGTTCAGCTTTGATTCTGAAAGGTGCACAACTTTAATGGTCTTGAAGACATTCTAATTTTATGATAATTGTCTCAGATTTAGTGATGTTAGATGTGTATTCATGTGTTTCTGTGTGTGTGTGTGTGTGTGTGTGTTTACTTAATAGAAGATCCAAAAATTAAAGGCCTTTGTTTGTGACCCATGCTGTCAGGGGATTTTCCTTTATGGCCTTAGGTAGATCATGAGCTACACTTTACATGGAAAAACACCAAAATCCTTCTATGGTATCAGGAGCTGGATTTCCGAAAATAATTGTCACATATTAACCAATAGATTTACCCTCTGGGTGTATTCTATTACTGTGTAATCATTTACCACTTGGGAAACTGGCATCCTAGGATTTGGGGGGAAGATATAGTCATGATGAGTGGGGAAAATTTTCAGAAAATCTAGATGGAGATTCCTACACAGAAGTCAGGGATATGTTTATCATCCTTGTGATAACTTGGTACCAGTTGAGAAGTTTTTAAAAGTACCATTGCTTGGACAACTTCCTTAGAGACATGGACTTCATCAGGTTAGGTACAATTTAGGTATCTGCATTTAACAGTAATGAAAATAACTTCCCTTGTGACTTTTATGTGTAATCAAAAGTGGAATTCCCTGGTTATAAGACAATGCCATTTTTACAACAAAGACCCTTCGAGGGAGTTTTATTTTAGCACGCCTTTTCCCTGAATAAGGAAAAATATGTGGTTTTAACTTTCTTTCTGCATTAGAATTCCCTTTTGTCATTCCAACTCTAAATAATAAAACACCTGAGCAGACCTATCCTTGTTGGAGTCTGGGGCTGTGCCTGCTTTGTAGTCCTAGCCTCTTGGCACCCATTTAGAGGATGAGACTCCTACAAGAGCTCTGTCCTGAAGTGGTGGAGAGTCACCGTTCCCAGGCCCACAGAGGGGATAGGATGGCCATAGCTTCATAGATACAGTCCTTAGAAGAAGATAGTGGAAAACTTAAAAGTCATGTTGGTTTAACCTTCTTGTTCCCAAAATATAACAAAATAAGCAAATAAACAAAACCCTTCATGGTGGTACAAATATGATACTTACCAGAGTTATAATTATCTTTTGAACAATTTTCTCTGGAATAAACACCACATAGGAAAAATCAGAAGCCTGACCTGTGGTGACATTTTCTAATACCTAATTAATGTTTTCTACCAGACATCTCACTAGTATTTCAAATTTACTGCATTCAAAAAGAATTAAAGTCTTTCTTCACATCTTCCCTTTTGAGCCTCAGTGATTGGAACTTCAATTTCTTATCTGCAAAAAGGTTCTCAAAGTGCCCTGCTGGCCCTGAATATATAATCTGCTGTGTAAGTTTTATTTTGTTACTAACAACTTCACAACTGTCCACAGCTGAATGTTTTTGAATTATTTGAAATCACTACACTTTTATTGTATTATTTATACAGTTTCCCTTCCCCATATTTTGTTGGAATATAACCAAACATGACATTTTAA
>PVIC010017759.1:0-32367 GCA_004025085.1 Thryonomys swinderianus
TCATAGATTTTAGTTAAAAGTAAAGTAGGTAATATTTTTGGAGCATTCAATTCTGTTAAGTTCCTTGAGAGATGTTTGGGTCTTTGTTATTGAGTTCCCTGAAATCTTCAGCTTCTGAACTTTCTCCTCATTATTTTTTGCCTGGCTGTCCAGGGGGTTTGTATTTCACTTGCATCTTTAGAAGTTAGTCAATGGTTCAAGCTGATTTCATGATCAGATATTTGAAGTTACTAAGGCTTTGCAGTTGTGTGGACTATAATTCATATTCAGAAGTACAGAAAATTTACAAGAAAGATAAAATTATCTCATCAACCCCGAGTGCCTACTATCCTCATCTTAAATAAGATTCAAAATTTCTCAGTTTACCTAAGTATCATTTATAAATAATATCATTTTCTTTGCTATTATGTGGAAAGGCTTAGGGAGCTCTACTTCAGAGAACAACCTAGTATAGTAACTTGAAGTCCTGTAGATTTTTCTAACAAGTCTTTGGGGAACAAGTCTTTTAAGGCATGTTTATAAAGTTTTCTAAATAGTAATTAACCTATATTGTCTTTCTATTGTCACTTTCTATTGTCTCTCAGATATGTGTAAATATAAAGAATGTATGAGAAATTGACTGACATGATTGCAAAGGCTGAGAAGTCTCAACTTGCCATCTAAAGCCTAGAGGCCAAAGACAGGTAATCATACAGTTCTACTCCAAACTTGAAGCTCTGAGAACTGGTAGAGCCAATTGTACAATCTCTGGTCTGAATTCAAAGGGACAAGAATCAGTAGCAGTTATGCCCAAAGAACAAGAGAGATGTCTGAACTTAAGCAGAGAACAAAGTCACCCTCCTTCCATTTTTTGTTTTTTTAAGACTCTCAATGGATTGGATGACTCCTGCCCACCCACAGCAGTGAGGTAATTTTACTCTACTGATTTTACTCTACTAATTTTAGTCTACTAATACTACTTTTGATCTGTTCTTGAAACTCCTTCACTTTTTTACAACTAATTTGGCATCCCTTACCCAAGTAAAGTTGACACATAAAATTAGCCATCATATACTGCCCCTAGTAAACTTGGTACACATATACCTCTCCTTAAACTATGCTTTATTTCCAACTTAAGGCAATGACAAAGTCATGAGTCTATATAATATGATATAACTGTCCTTCATATAGCCAAAAACACATTAATCTCTTTTCCAGAGAGAAGGTAAAGTTCTTGGGTGATGTTTATACTTCTCTTGGTATCCTATAACTTAAATATTCTAAAATATATAATAATAGTTAAATATTGATATATTTAGTATAGCTTATATTGTATAATAAAGGATGAAAGAAAAAAATATTTCACATAGACATTTACTCATAACAAACTAAGTTAGTAATAGTCATAACAACTAGTCTTTACTTCTGTCACTAGTCACATTGTCATAGTTGGTCTCAAACTATCATTACTTGGCCATTACTAGTCCTCCTGGATAGTCACAGGGCATGATAACACTCAGACACACCCCAATGGATCATCTATCTTAGATATACCCTACCTTGTCTATATTATATAATAGAAGTCCAATTTCTCTTTGTTAGTTAGGATCAAACAGCCCAACCAGTACTGTAGCATCCTTCTTTTCTTATTGCTTCCTAAGAAAGTGGAGCCTAAAATGGCTGTGTATCAGTTTTAAATTCCAGCTCAATAAATCATTGTATTCTAATGAGAGAATTCTTCCCTCTAGAACTAGCACCTCTAGATCAGTAGGGCATAAAATCATGGGAAAATGACCCCAAGAAATTTTCAGATGGGTCACTAGGGGATAGTGGATGTCACTCCCATTCCTGTCCTTTGATTCCTGGACTGTGAATTCTGGATATTAGAAAAATACTAACTATTAGATGCCAATAAACACAGTCTTATAAAGAAGCTCACTCCTCAACCTGTAAAATATTACTATCCATATGGCACTGTAACAATTTTCAAAAGGCCATCCTGTCTTTCTGTCATGGCTGCTACTTCAGAATGTTAAGGAATACGATAAGACCGTTAAATCCCATGAACAGTGGTTCCTTTCCAAACTTTGGCTTTATTGTGAGTTCTTTGGTCATAGGGAACATTGTTTTGTGAGGACTATTATGACAGTAAATAGGCATTCTATAAATGCAGAGGTAGTTTTAAGAGAAACATTACACACAGGAAAGGCAAACCTGTGTTCAGAATAATGACTATTGCAATAAGGACAAGTCATTGCCCCTTCCACGATGGAAGTGGCTCAACACAACTTGCCTCCAGGTGGCTGGATCACCACTCTGGGGATGGTTCAGTATCAGGAATTCATTGTTGGTCTCTACTATAGATTGGGCACTTAGCAATGGCTGTACCCAGATTGGCCTTCATCAGTGGATGTCCATGTTGTGGACCCCACTACATATGGGTAAATTACTATTTCATAAATTCCATTCCTACCACTATGAGCATGATATGAGCTCAGAGTCCCAGGGGACCAATGTAGGAGTCACTGTGGAAAGAGACTGACACATCCACAAAACAAGTCATGCTATCATTTGATTATTAAAATGATCTTCTTTTTTTCCTTTTATTGAGTTTACTGGTAACATTTTACATGTACATTAAGATCACAGTCATTATTGAGAAGCTGTACCTGTGCCTGATATATCTTTTTAAAATTGATCTTACTGGTACATTTTGAATGTTATGATCACAGCCAACATTGAGAATTTGTACCAGTACATGCCATGACTTAATTCTCATTTTGCCCATTCCCTTCCCCCCAAATACCCTCCCTTCAATGTACAAAAGCTTTGTTTCCTTTTCTTCAACCATCAAATTTTTTCTTGCACTTCTTTACTTAGCACTACCCCCTTTTCTTTTTGAATATTTCCTTACTATTTCACAATACCTATCATACACTTTAAAACTCATTTAGTATCTGACATATCTTGATTCTCATTATTTCCCATTTCCTCATCCTCCCTACAACCCCACCCTCTATATACATAAGTTTTGTTTGTGTTTTAAGATAATATTCTCTTTCCCTTCTTTGCTTTCCCCTACCCCATTCATTTCTCCTTTCCTTTTGAATATTTTCTTCCTATTTCACAATACCTATCATACATCCTGAAACCTTCAGTTTCTCATACTAGAAACACAATATGGTATTTACACATCTGTGCCCTATTTATTTCACTTATGAATATGGTCTCAATATGCATCTATTTAGGTATAAATGTATCTAGTTTATCATTCTTTATGGCTGAGTAATACTTGCAGAACCAACCAGTCATACTCAGCCACCTTACCTTTGACAAAGGAGCCAAACAGCCTCAATCAAGGAAAGATAGCCTCCTTAGAAAACAAACCTGCCAAAGATTAAAACTAGATCTATGTCTTTCAGCATGCATTAAGCTAAAATTCAAGTGGATTAGAGACCTAAATATTAAAACAGAAACACTAACCATGCTAGAAGATGGTTTAGGTAGGAGTCTTAAAATATTCTTCTGCTGAGTATATTCTTCAGGTAGCATTATCATGGAATACAAATATTATGTTTCCTGCCATTCAGCGAGATCTATCCACATACCTCTTCCTCAGATACTTGTATCACCGATTTTCTGATCATGTTTCTTCAAAGTCCCTGGTCATCCTGCTAAATCATTGCCTCTATCTAGCAAGTGAGTTGATATATAACTGCACCTCTTGCTATTTCTCTCCAAATAAAGTACACAGATGAGTGTTCTGCTCCACACTCTTCCCACTGAGAGGAATTTCTTCCACTCCTGTCCTTCAGGAAGCCCCCAAGGAGGCCCTGCCTTGCTGCAACTGTCTACCTTCAGCTGGTGTTTATAGAGTCATCACAAACCAGTCCTGAATCTTCTTTTCCTTGTCAACTAACTGTAGGAAATTTCCCCAACAGGCCATGTACAGCTGAGAGAGAGAGAGAAGGCAGTTTAGAAGGGGTAGGAATTAAGGACTTTTTGGCCACTTCTTCACGTACTTTACTCTACCTTCAAGGCCTGCTCCAGTCTAATCATACATACTCTATTTCTTTTGGATGATAGAGTGCTAGGTGCAGACCCGACTTTGTGGCAGTTTATGCAATAACAGCCAGTTCATGAGGAGCAGATTAGGCTGCCCACAATGTAATGGCTACCGTAGTGTTCAGTGTTCTGAACCGTAGTAGCAGCCCAGGAGCTGTTTTTCAAAGGGAGAGTAACCTGCAGAAGATGGCAGGACCTTGTTCCAAAATCCTGAAAAATCTATGTCATGACCTACAAAGGCCTGCCAAAGGCTGCCAACAGACTATCTGCCACTGACACCTCAGACGCCAATGAATCATATGCCCCAAGGGGCAGAACAGCTTGCCCAGCATGCTGAACCTGTTGTACAGCCCTCTCTCATTCTGGGCATCACATAAAACTAGCAGCTCTTGGAGTTTCTCAGGAAATACACCAAAGTAAACACAACCCAGTGGGGAACACATTGCCACCAAAATGCAAAAAGACCCAGTAACAGCTACAACTCTTTCTTGGTTGTAGAGGGAGGTGGATGCAGCACATTATGCTTCACCTTGGAAGGCTCCATCTCAAAGTGCTCCACATCACTGGGCCCTTAGACATTTTAGCAAAATAGAGGTCCCTGAATTTTAATCAGTTTTATTTCCCACTCTGACACACAAATTAATTATCAGTTGGTCTGTAGTACTTGATGCTTCTTGCTTCTTTCTTACTCCATAGTGGCTGATAGAATAAATTATCATAGACATTTTGGCTTCTAAACTATAGATAATTAATTCTCACTGTGGTATATACTGAGGAGTTCTAGATCAAAGGGCGAGCGAAGGTGATGTCAGCAAGCACCTTCTTGGATCATAGACACACATCTTCTTATGTCCTTACATAGAACAAGGCTGCCTCTCAAGGCCTTCATCAGGGCTTTTTCCTTTTTTTTATCATTTCTCAGAGGCTTCACCTCCTAATGCCATCAATTTAGAGTTTCAGATTTCAATATGAAATTTAAAGGGACCCACACTTTGTTTTTTCGGTAGCATCCATTCAACACAAAATTTTTTGACAACACTGGGGATGAATCCTGGGCCTTATACATAATAGGTAAATGCTGCATTACTAATAATCTCATTAAGTAATTATTGATGTTTGCAATATGTCAGGCCTCTTCTTTCAGTTTTTACTATGCTCCAGAAGTAAACCAGAGATCCTAACTCTAGAGTGGTGGACCTTATGTGTGTTCTAAGTGTCCTATTGTCAATAGTTTATGGAGTATGGAAGTGAAAATAGCTCTAATTAAGTTCATTTGCTTTCCCAAAGACATTTACAGGATAGAACTCTAATGATAGCTTCATATCATTTTTTTTCACTAAGACGCTATAGAATGAAGTAGCAGTGATTGTGGGACATACAGATTACTGAATGGAAAGCAGCAGGAATTTCACTTGACATCTGTTTCTATTTAGGATCAATCTTTGCACATTTTCCAGTGCTTTGATATTGTGGCAGCCTTAGTAACCAGAAGTGGGTGATAACAAAAGATGGTGGTGGTTTTTCTATGAGATGGAGTATTACTCTGCCTTAAAGAACGACAAGTTTGAGTCATTTATACTTAAGTGGATGTACCTTCAGGATATACTCATAGGTAAAATAAATAGGCCACAGATGTGTAAATATTATATCTATTCTCTGGTATGAGAAACTGAAGAGGTTAATGAGTTCTAGAATGTATGATGGATGTTGTGAAATACAAAATATTCAAAGGGAAATGTGGAGGAGTGAGTAATGAGGGGTAAAGGAAAAATGTGATGGTAATAATAAAAGGGAAACAGGGCCAGAGATTTAGCTCAGTGGTTCCAGAGCCTGCCTTGCAAGCACAAGGCCCTGAGTTTGATCCCAGTAACCACATACAATGCTGGGTGTGGTGACTCACACGCACCAGCAATCAATACCACATACCACAGTGCTGGGTGTGGTGGCTCAGGCCTGTAATCCCAGAACTCCAGAGGCAGAGGCAGGAGGATTGCTGAGTTCAAGGTTTGCCTGGGCTACATAATGAGCTGAGGACCAGCCTGAACTACAAAGTGAGACCCTGTCTCAAAAAAAAAAAAAGGAAACAATCTTATGTATTTAAGGGGTTGGGATTGTGGGATGGGTAGGGGAACAGGAAAAAGTGAGAATTAAATTGTGTCATATACTGGTACAAATTCCCAAATTGAATGTGATTATGACATGTATATACAATGTAACAATAAAGATAAAGTTTAATAAAAGATGGTGGTGTTCTAGGACATCATTGGAATTTTTATTCAGGTTTCTCTTCCTGTTTGCATAGTCTCCTGCTACTGTCCTCTGTGCCATGGGATGGGACTATACTAATTGGTATGGTTCCTAATACATATCTATTTTATAGTTCTGCATATCATCAGCTTAAAATAATTATAAGTGAAATTCTTTGCTATAAATTTGCAATAATTATCTGTGCCTCAATTTGTGGCAAAGAGGTCAACACGTGGACAGATCTATGTCTTAGTGATGAAAAAATAACACTAACTTTGCATTAACAAAAGCATGTTACCTGATGCCACTAGAGTAAGAGACAACAATTGCTGTGTGATATAATTTTTAAATGGAATTCTTTATTGGTACAATTTATATACATCTCACAATCACATATAACATTGGGGAATTTGTGCCACTATATGACACAAGTTAATTCTCATTTTTACCCATATCCCTACCCACCCACACCTCCCCACCCGCTTTATACTTACTCTTTTATTTTCTCTCTGAATCATATTTATTCCTTCCCCTCATTACATACCCACACTAAATTTCCTATGGAAATTTCCCACTCTATAAAAGCTATCATACTTTCTAGGGCTCATTTGCATCTACAGGTGTTCATGTCAAAGAGAAGATCCAGTATTTGCCTGTGATCTCTTTATTTCACTTATTAGTATATCCTCCAGGTGTCTCGATTTGCACATAAATGGATCGATCTTGTCATTCTTTATGGCAGAATAGTACTCCATTTTATTTTTAAAAACACCCCACATCTTCTTTATCCACTCTCCAGTTGGTGGACATTTGGGTTGTTTGCAAGATTGAGCTATCACGAACTGAGCTCCTATGAACAAGGGTGTACATCAGTCTTTCCAATGTGGTTTTAAAAATTCCTTTGGTATATTCCTAGCAGGGGGGATAGCAGGGTCAAATGGGACCCCTAGTCCTAGTTTTCTGAGAAATCTCCACACGGATCTCCACAATGGTTGCACAAGTCTGCAATACCACCAACAGTGGAGAAGGGTTCCTTTCTCCCCACAGCCTCACCAGCATTTATTGTTGGTTGATTTTGTGATAGCACCCATTCTTTGTGGAGTGAGATGAACTCTCAGTGTTGTTTTCATTTGCATCTCTCAAATGACCAGTGATCTTGAATATTTCTTCATATGTTTCTTGGTTGCTTTGACTTCTGCCTCTGAGAAGTATCTATTCATTTCAGATGCCCATTTTGAATTGAGTCTTTAAACTTGGGGAGGCTGATCTGTTTGAATTCTTTATATATTGTAGATACTAGCCCTTTGTCTGATAAACAGGTAGTAAAGATTTTTTTCCCATGTTGTTGGTTGTCTTTTGGCAGTGCCAGTGACTTCCTTTGCTGTGCAGAAGCTTTTCAGTAGGATGAGATCCCATTTGTTGATTCTTTCTGCTAGTTCTTGTGCTATAGAGGTTTTATTCATAAAGTCTCTGCCTAAGCCAGTGTCTCCAAGAGTTTTATTTAGCCTCTTTTCCAGCAGGCTTATTGTTCCTGTTTTAATGTTTAAGTCTCATATCCATTGTGTGTTGAGTTTTGGGCATGGTGAAAGAGATAGGACTAGCTTTAGCTTTTGGCAGGTTAAAGCCCAGTTTTTCCAGCACCATTTGTTAAAGAGGCTGCCTTTCCTCCATTGGGGATGTTTGGCTCCTTTGTCAAAGATAAGGTGGCTTAGTGTATCTGGAGTTGTTTCTGGGTCTTCTAATCTATTCCACTGGTCCTTGGGTCTGTGACTTTGCCAGTACCATGCAGTTTTTATCACAGCGGCTTTATAGTAGAGTTTTAAATTGGGGATTGTGATACCCCCTGCCATGTCGTGGTTGCTTAGAATTGCTTTTGCTATTCTAGGTTTCTTGTGGTTCCAGATGAATTTTTGTATTATTTTCTCTAGCTCTGTGAAGTATACTGTTGGAATTTCAATTGGAATTGCATTGAATCTGTATAGTAGTTGTGGGAGTATAGCCATTTTGACGATGTTGGTTCTCCCGATCCAGGAACAAGGGATATCTTTCCACTTTCTGGTTTCCTTTTCTCAGTTTTCAGAGTAGAGGTCTTTCACTTCCTTTGTTAGGTTGATTCCTAGATATTTCATTTTTCTGGGTGCTACTGTGAAAGAGATTGACTCCCCAATTTCTGTTTCAGTTAGTCTGTTGTTTGTGTAGACAAAGGCTGTTGGTTTTTGAGCATTGACCCTGTATCCAGTAACACTAATTACCAAATCTGGTAATTAAGTCTAGCAGTCTTTTGGTTGATTTATTAGGATCCTCTAGAAAGCGTATCATATCATCAGCAAATAGCGACAGTTTAACTTCTTCCTTTCCTATCCTTTTATATTTTTGTCCTGCCTGATTGCTAGGGCTAGTGTTTCCAGCACTATATTGAACAAGAGTGGTGACAGCAGGCATCCTTGTCTCATTCCTGACCTTAGTGTAAAAGGTTTCAGTTTTTGCCCATTGAGTATGATGCTGGCTGTTGGTTTCTCATAAATAGCTTGTATTAAATTGAGATAAAGTACATTGATTCCAATTCTCTGTAGGGTTTTGATCATAAATGGGTGTTGGCTTTTGTCAAATGCTTTTTCTGCATCTACTGAGATAATCATATGGTTTCTGTCCTTGAGTCTGTTAATATAGTGTATTACATTGATTGATTTACATATGTTGAACCAGCCTTGCATCCCTGGGATAAATCCTGGGATAGACTTGATCAGGGTGTAAGATTTTCTTGATAACTCTTTGTATTCTATTTGCCAGTATTTTATTGAGGATTTTTGCATCAATGTTCATTAGAGAGATTGGCCTGTAGTTTTCTTTTTTGATGGGATCTTTTCCTTCCTTTGGAATCAAGGTGACGGTTGCTTCAAGAAATGATTTGGGGAGTACTGCTTCCCTTTTGATTTCATTAAAGTGATGGAGAAGTACTGATATTAACTCTTCTTTAAAAATTTTGTAGAATTCAGCAGTGAAGCCATCAGGACCAGGGCTTTTCTTTGTTGGTAGGTTTTTATTACATTTTCAGTTTCCCAGATTGATATCAGCTTGTTTAACATTTTTATATCCTCTTCTTTCAGCTTTGGAAGTTCATATGTGTCTAGGAATCTATCCATTTCTTCTAGATTTTCTATCTTCTTGGAGTAGATTTTCAAAGTACGTGTTTATGATCCTTTGGACTTCCTCAGGGTCTGTGCTGATTTCCCCATTTTCATTCCTTAAAGCATGGATTTGAGCCTTTTCCTTCCGTTGTTTCATAAGGTTGGCTAAGGGTCTGTCAATCTTATTTATCCTTTCAAAGAACCAATTCTTTGATTCATTGATTCTTTGTATCATTCTCTTTGTCTCCATTGCATTAATTTCTGCTCTGATCCTTATAATTTCCTCTCTGTTTTGCTCCTCTTTTTCTAATTGTCTGAGGTTCATCGTTAGATTGTTTATTTCAGTTTGCTCTATTTTCCGAGTGTAGGCATTCACTGCTATGAATTTCCCTCACAGAACTCCTTTCATTGTTTCCCATAAATTCCTGTATATTGTGCTGGGGTTGTCATTTAGTTGTAGAAACTGTTTAATTTCTTCTGTCACCCATTGTTGTTCAGTGTTTGTTGCAGGTCTCTATTATCTGGGGCCCTTTGGATGTGGCACTTTCCTTGGGGGGGGGATCCTCCTTGAATCTGTAATGACCCCTTAGAGTTCTCAGTTCTGACACATCATGAGAAGTGTTTGAGCAGAACAATCACATCATGTTTGTTACCATAATATAATCAATGCCAATATCAGTATTAAACACAGTAAATAAGATAAAAAGTTGTGTTAAATTCTATTCTGAAGGCTTTGAGCTTATGAGTTACCTCTATGTCCATATGCCAGAATTTAGAATTAATCAGCAATGTTTATAGAACATGTAGATTGTAAATGTACCCCCTGAACCCTTTGGGATAAGTGGTCACTGGGGAATCAGGGAGGTAGGGAGACAGGAGAAGAATGAAATAGGGTTAGCAGGTTTATGAAGATCACCTATACCCTAGAACCTCATATATGCCAGCAGGTAATAGAGGATAAAAGGGCATATGTACAACAGTACCAGCTGTATGCTGTAAGACCATTGGAGACTGCACACCTTCTTATAATAGAACAGAAGAAGAAATAGGGCAGCCTAAGAGTGTTTCACTTCTGGGTATTGCTTCTAACAGGAAGATACGAGAGGGTGTGGGGACAAGAAGTAAATAGAGGGATCTAGGAGTAGATGGTAAAACAGAAGCTAGATTCCCTTTTTTTTTTTTTTAATCTTACATGGTCTCTCAGCACGGTTCTAGGAGCACACCTCCTGTGGAGGGTCGCAGGAGATGGCTCCGGCTCCTCTTGAACCTGGGTCCTCACAATGCAGCTCCGGGGTGGGGTTGGGGGTGGCCGGAGGCCCTCAATCCTCCATGATGATGGGGATGGCACCCGGGATCCATACCTGACTCCTCACTGCACAGCTCTGTGGAGTGAGCCAGTGGGCAGGCTTCAGTGCTCCACCACCGCCGGAAATGGAATGGGGCCCGAGGTAGCCTAGTCTGTGCCGCTCCCGGGTGCAGTGGGCCGGTGGTCCTGTGTGATATAATTTTAAAGAAAAATGCCTAGCATATTCACTTTCAAGATAATATAATTATGATTTGCGCATCATAAATTATAACAAGAAACATAAGTCTCACTGTTAAAAATCTTAATTGGAAAAACTGTTCACTGTTAACATTGAAATTTTAAAGAGAAGCTTTCATAAAAATAGTACAGTGGTGGAATGTATTGTGCTACATTTATGAAAATATCTTTCAACAGCAGCCAGCACATAGTTCACACTTTAACAGTGAGACATGTCTTCATCACAATCAAGTTTCACCCCTGTCATCTTCTTTAAATCTGTTTCTTCTCCCTGCACAGGCAACCACTAAAACCAAAACACAGCATGTTAATTAAAGAGCCCCAGCATAGTTCACAGGAATTATTCTTTGCTGAACCAAAGAAGTGTAGGTTTGTATCAGGCATTACTTGGTGTTTAGTTTTAATTTATCAATTCATGTCTTGATCTCAAACAGATAACTCTTGCAAGTAATATTCTCCTATAAAGGAGGTCTGTGTTCTAACCCTTCATTATTTGTGCTAAACGCTAATTCCCTAAAATCCTTTCACTATTTCAAAGTGTTATGTATGTAAAATACTCTGCATTTAAAAGCATATCTCTAAGTAATTTGGTAAAGTGCTTAACAGAGATATTTATAGCTTGAATTTAAATACCATAAGATATCAGCATCACAGAAGTAAAAGGTACTAAATATTTGTTGATTATGACAATTGGATGGAGCCTAGGGTGTTCTGTCCTGATAGTTTCTCAGTGCCAGTCTCATTTCATCTTTCTGCCATCTTCTCAGGCCTCAGATCCTTATAAAAGATATTTTGCAGCAGTCAGCAGATGAGAACAGAGAAAGTGAAGATAACTTCAAGGGCAGTTTCTGGGACAAAGCATGAAGGAGGTATATGTTATTTCTATCAACAGGCCACTGGCTATACCGATCATCAGGCCTCCTAGATTAAGGGAATGAAACAATAATCTGTGGTATGCCAAGGAGGGACAGAGAAAGGTTCTCATGGTAACTGCTGGTCACAGGTACTAAGAGTAACATGTACAAATTTATAGCATGTTCAGTTTGAACAGGAATTTCAAGTCAATGTGTTATTTCTAGAAACAGAAATATATGGTTATTATATGCTGGTTGCAGGTACTAAGAGTAACATGTACAAATTTATAACATGGTCAATTTGAACAGGAGTTTCAAGACAATGTGTTATTTCTACAAACAGAAATACATGGTTATTATATGATTTTTCCTCTTGGTTTTATATTTTTTTGTATTAAGTGAAGGAAGGAAGAAAGAAAGATAACAAATACTTCCAGTTAACAAAATATAGTTTTCAAGGTGATCTATGAGGTTTTATTTTTCCAGAAAGACCATTTAGTCAGACCCTGATAGTAGTCACTTAAGCACTAGGCAAATGTCACTTATTAATGTTTTCTTTTTTTTTGAGACAGGGTCTCACTTTGTAGTTCAGGCTGGCTCTGAGCTCAATATAGAGCCCAGGCAAGCCTCAAACTCAGCAATCCACCTACCTCTGCCTCCCAGTGCTGGGATTATAGGTGTGAAAAACCACACCCAGCACTAGTATGTGGTATTGATTGCTGGTGGGCATGAGTCTCCACACCAAGCATTGTATGTGGTTACTGAGGATGGAAATCAGGGCCTTGCACTTGCGAGGCAGGCACTGGAAAAAACTGAGCTAACCCTCTGGCCCATTAATGTTTATTTTTAAAGAAACAAACTTTGTACACTAATCCTATTATAAATAAACTTTTACCATGCCACCTATGTAAGACAGTGATATAGTTAGCCCTTTGTATCCATAGGTTCTCTGTCTGTAGTTTTAACCAGACTTAAACAAAAGCAACATTTCAAAAGAAATTACTTCTGTACTGAAAATGTACAGACATCTTTTTTTAATTTAATTGAATTCTTTATTGGTACATTTTGTGAACAGCTCACAGTCACAACATTGGGGAATTTGTACCAGTATATGACACAAGTTAATTTTGATTTTTACCCACATCTCTACCCACCCATACCTCCCCACCCCTTATATACATGCTCTTGTATTTTCTTTCAGAATCATGTTCATTTCTTCCCCTCATTATGTTCCCACACCAAATTTCCTTTGGAAATTTCCCATTCTACAAAAACTGTCATACTTTCTAGAGCTCACTTACATCTACAGGTGCTCATATCAAAGAGAAGATCTAGTATTTGCCTATCTGTGATCTATTTATTTCACTCATTAGCGTGTCCTCCAGGTGTATCCATTTGCACATAAATGAATCAATCTTGTCATTCTTTATAGCAGAATAATACTCCATTTTAGAAAAAAAACCACATCTTCTTTATCCACTCTCCAGTTGATGGGCATTTGGGTTGTTTCCAAGATTGAGCTATCATGAACTAAGCTGCTATGAACAAGGGTGTACATCTGTCTTTCCAATGTGTGCTTTTTAAAAAGTCTTTTGGGTATATTCCTAGCAGGGGGATAGCAGGGTCAAATGGGACCCCTAGTCCTAGTTTTCTGAGAAATCTCCACACGGATCTCCACAATGGTTGCACAAGCCTACAATTCCAACAACAGTGGGGAAGTGTTCCTTTCTCCCCACAGCCTCTCCAGCATTTATTGTTGGTTGATTTTGTAATAGCAGCCATTCTTTGTGGAGTGAGATGAAATCTCAGTGTTGTTTTCATTTGCATCTCTCGAATGACCAGTGATGTTGAATATTTCTTCATACGCTTCTTGGCTGCTTCGACTTCTACCTCTGAGAAGTGTCTCTTCATTTCAGCTGCCCATTTTTGAATTGAGCCTTTAAACTTGGGTAGACTGATTTGTTTAAGTTCTTTATATATTGTATATAATAGCCCTTTGTGTACAGACATCTTTTTACACATACAGACTTTTTCCTTGTCATTCCCTAAAAAATACAGTGTACCAATATTTCCATTCCATCAAATATAAGTAACCTAGAGATGATTTAAAGTATGTCACAGTATTTCATAGGTTATCATATAACTAAAAACTACAGTATTTTATATGAGGAATATAAAAATTTATGGACTGAGTCTTTGAAATCAATTTTTCATGAATATAAGTGATTTTACCATTTCAATCTTGTATTAACTGACATTTTATTAACTTTACAAATATATCTCAGATTTTAATGTGTAGTATGATATACCCTGTAATCCAACCAAAAGTTACATATGTACTAAAGTTGAAATTTGAGTAGAAGACACTCATTATAACATCGCTTTTTCTGATTTATATTTTTAAGTCTGTAAGTATTTTCTCCTAATACCTCCTTTCCTAGTATTTCCTTTTCTGTGTACCATATCAGATCTTCCATCAGGTTAACATAGTTGTTCAAATGGCTTTTGAGAGGTTAATGTTATTTCCAAGTTAGTACATGGGTTTTAAAATTTTATGATGCATGTTTTAGAACTTCTCCTGAATGGTAGTATTTCTTTTTCTTTCTCTTTCTCTTTCTTTCTTTCTTTCTTTCTTTCTTTCTTTCTTTCTTTCTTTCTTTCTTTCTTTCTTTCTTTCTTCTCTCTCTCTCTCTCTCTCTCTCTCTCTCTCTCTCTCTCTCTCTCTCTCTCTCTCTCTTTCTTTTCACAGTGTCTCACTTTGTAGTTCAGGCTGGCCCTGAGTTTACTGTGTAACTCAGGCAAGCCTTGAATTCACAGCAATCCTCCTGCCTCTGCCTCCTACGAGCTGGGATTACAGACATGAACCACTATGCCCGACATGAATGCTAGTATTTCTTGACATATTATTTGTGGATTAAATCATATTTCTTTGAATTAACAGTTATGTGATTATGTAGCCACATCAAATGTGATAAAACATGTTCAACAATAATTGAGTACCTATGAAATATGGCAATGAATGAATGACATCAAATTTCTTTGCTTATGAAGTGCACATTCAAAGTTCTGAGTTTGCATACTATTATGTGTGTTTTTCCATAAACTAATGATACAAACATGGGAGTAACTTCCAAAATGAAAGGTTATGGGAATTCAGTCTTTGGTAAATTTTAGTAAATAGTATATAAAATAGTTAACACAAAAGTAATGATAAGAGCAAGATATTTAAAAATAATGGGTATGGCCAGGTGTGGTGGCTCACGCCTGTAATTCCAGCACTCAGGAGGCAGAGGCAGGAGGATTGCTGAGTTTGCAGCTTGGCTGGGCTACATAGTGAGCTGAGGGCCAGCCTGAACTACAAAGCAAGACCCTGACTAAAAAAATAATAATAATAATGAGTATGATTAACAATGGATAACATGCTATATTCCAATCTTAGAAAACTACTAGTCATGGGAGCCTCCCAAATCACCAAATCTTATTTGTCTGTCTTTTGGGATAATTAAGATGTCCTTTCAAATGTCCAGCACAATGCCAGGAACACAAGAGTTTCATCTTGGGGGTAAGATCAATGACTGGGAAAACAAATAAATTAATGTTAGAATCATTTACTCTTTTATTCATTTATTCTTCCAAACAAATAAAAATCAAACCAAAACTAAGAGAGGACTGTATAACATCATAGAAGATGAGACAGAAAATGATTTAGAATGGGGCATATTCTGACGTCAAAGTCTCAGGGCATAAATACTCGTAGAGAATTCCATGCCAGAATGCAACCTCATAGGCTGTAGTCCAATACCACACAGATGTCTCGTTTCCACCTAAAATTTCCTTAGCATAGGCTTTACAGTTTATAACCCTACCAGTGATTCAGTCTTCTGAGCTCTCACCAGAATCACCTTTTAAACTCTGCTCACAGAATTCTATGGCTTCTGCCTGTATCATCAAATTGCTCCAAATTTCTACCACACATTCACCAGATCCCCTGATCCCACTGTTTGCTATTGGTATATCAGGAAATGGCTGCACAAAGCCCTGAAAATAGTTCATGGTTATATCTAATATGTAGTTTAGAGAGTATCATTCTTTAAGTATCTAAAGGGAGATAAACCAAACCAACTGCCTTAAGTTGAGGGGCTTCTCAGTTTATGGCATTTTAGTGCTAAATCTAGAAGATTCATAACAAATATCTGACTCTCTTCCATGAAAGAAAAAACCTGAGATCTTGATCATCCATGGTATTTATATCAACCAATTTTCTATTTTGTTTCCAAGAAGAGCTAACTTATCATTGGAGTTAAGATATTGCTTCTTAGAAGAAAAATTGGAGCTTGAGCCCTGATAGGTGCAGATAACTTTTAGTAAACCAGGGGATTCTCTTGGTTTCTGAAGCCCTAGAATGAGAACTATCTTTGGGTGTCCATTACATAACATAATTTAATTTCCTTTATAATTTTATTTCTGTACTTTCCCACAGTGACCATGTAAAAGTCAGCTCTATGTATTTTTCCATTTCCTAACCCCTTAAAACTATTATCTTTTAGTTTTCTGAGAAGCTATTCCCCTTCTTGTGTGTTTAACTTGTACTCATAAATTTATTCTTTAGTTGACATGTCCTCTAAGCACAACCACTCATACAGTTTGGAATTGCAAAACCCCAGCTCAGAGCACAATAGTTAAATATGTAAACATATAGTTGAATAATGTTCTGTTTTGCTTTACTACAGCTTTACTTGAGGAGCTGACATACCAAAGACAAAGCTCTAGCAGTTTTACTTTGCAAACCACAATAGGTTTTGGTCAGCTCGAGGGGAGTCCCTAAGTCCAGAAACTCCTAATTTCTGCTCTTGCTACCACCTGTCTAGTTATATGTGAGGAATTCTTACTTCTCTCTGGGCTACAAAGTATATTTACATGTATATAAAATGGGGATTTGTAAATATTTGTGCTGCACTAGATTTTCCAAGAGAGTTGAGTAATCTAGTAGCAGGTGAGTCACAGCAGCCCAAATTAGAGAAAAAATTAATGGAACAATTAAGATTCTAATGGCTTGCTTGCTTACCTCACACGAAGACATCATTCACAATAGAGTTAAACTGAGCTGTTCATATGGGCTAGACTACTGCTTGAAGAAAGAGGTCAGAGATTAGAAGGGAGTTATATAATGTTCTCCTGGCACCAAAGAGCTTGTGTGTTAACTAGAATATGAGAGATTTTAGCCTCCTGAGTCTAAAGGAGTATGACCTTTGGAAAAATAATTCTCTTTATTCATTAAATTAGTACTTTTCAGCATGTTAAATAATACATGCTAAGGCACACACACTGTATCCAGTTATGGTGGAAAAGTCATAAACTTCCAGATAACTCTAAGTGTTGTAATGGAACCTGACAGAGTCAGGTGATGTCCAGTTCCGTGTATGGAGGCTCATTGTTAAGGCTTAGATATGAAATGCTTCCCAAAGTCTCATGTTCAGAGATGGAGCCCTGGAAGGATACAGTCTTGTCTCTATCTCCTCTGTTCTCTCTGCCTCCTGCCTGCCATGAGTTGAACACTTTTCCTTCACATTCTTGTTGCCATGCTCTTTCTCTCTTAAACCAACAAACCATAGACTGAATCCTCTGAAATGTGTCATAAGATAAACATCCCCTTCTATGAGTGTGGATGTCAAATATTTCATCCTGGTACCAGGAAAGTAACTAATATAGGTATTTGGCTGATACGCTTTGGAATCCTGTCTAATCAAATGGTAACTGATTATTCCTATGAATGACATGAGAATCTGCTTAGTCAGCTTTCCCTCACTATATTGAAATACCTGAGAAAACTAACTTAAAAAAAGAAATGGTTACTTTGGCTTATGGTTATGAAGGGTCTGATCCATACTTAGTTGCCTATTTCTTTGTGCCTTTAGTAAGGTACAATTATGGCATGGCAAAACTGCTCTTCTCATCATGAGTCAGGTAATGAAAACAGTCTTTTCAAGAGTCCCATGAACCTCCTGCATGCCTACAGTTCCTCAAAGGACTCCCATTAAGCCCCATATCATAAGGGCTCCACTATTTCTCCATAGTCCTACCATGAGGCCAAGCCTTTAATATATAGGCCTTGTAAGATCCAAGCTATGGCAGAGTATGGACTATGTCAATATATAGAAGAATAAGTTGTAGAGAAGGAATTGTCAAAAAAACGATGAACATCTTTGTACCTCATGATGACATGGTAGTGTAAGGAGATAATGGTATATACTGCAAACTAAAGCACAGAACTAAACAGTGACCATAAGAAGGACACCTGTGAGTTCTCGTATAGGCACCATGAGCTTTAACACCACATAAGTGAACATCTCTTGTCTAAATGTATGTCACAAACACAAGAAAGTTAAGAACCACTAAACTGCCGGGCATGGTGGCTCATGCCTATAATCTGAGCAATGGGGAGGCAGAGGCAGGAGGATTGCTGAGTTCCAGACTTGCCTGGGCTACATAGTGAGCTCAGGCCCAGCCTGAACTACAAAACGAGACCCTGTCTCAAAAAAAAAAAAATCCACTAAACTGTCTGCATCAAGAGGATGGCTGAGAATTTCAGAACAAAATATAGAGAAAATAATTATCTTAGGATATTGACAGCCTATATGTTAAATCTAGATGCTCAACCAAAAAAGAATAAATGGACAAGGAATAACCATGAACTATTTCTTAAGGTTCTTCATGGCTCATGGTAAATTGACGTGTGGAAGTAATGATGTGCAAGATAAACTCTTGACATATATACTGCATATGTACATATATATGTGTGTATATAAAGACATATATAGCCGGGTGTGGTGGCTCACGCCTGTAATCCCAGCACTCGGGAGGCAGAGACAGGAGTATTACTGAGTTCGAGGCTTGCCTGGGCTACATAGTGAGCTCAGGGCCAGTCTGAACTACAAAGCAAGACCCTGTCTCAAAAAAAAAAAAAGACATATATAATCTGGTGATGAAAATGAAGCCTATGAAAAATCAATTTTTAAGAATAAAAAGAGAACAGATAAAATAGTAATTTGGGCGATACAAAAAAATATATAGAAGCTTCATGGACTATGGTCTTCTAAAAGCAGTGTATGAAGGGATAGAAGCAGGGAAGAGGTGTTTCTCTTGGAGAAAATAAGCATAAAGTTAAAAAGAATTGGATGTGTAGATAACGTTGCTCAGATGTAGAGGCTTTTCCATGTCAGAAAGGCGTTTGAATGAGATTCTCTGAAGAGAAACCTTCACTAAGTTTAATGAAAAGTGCAAGGTAAACAGCACAAAGATTCTTGTGAGTCAAGCTATGAATTTCAACCGGCGGTTCTCAGGACAGTGGGGGAAATTAGAGGAACTTGCCATATTCAGTAGCTCAAGTGTCAAATGATGTGATGTAGCATGTTATATAAGGTGTACAATGACTGCGAAGGTATAAAAAGGCGAAGCAGCTTCTTCTGACCATGCTGAAGTAGTAGCCTAAACTAAGAAAAACATATAAATTACATGTGACAGTGTTTTTCAGATCTCTGCTATCAGCGAAGACAAAACAATGATGGTAGAACAGTAATCACCAGAATTGCTCCAGAAAGGTTTTTTTTTTGAAAAATTAGAATATTGATGCTAAAATTCATATAGAAATTAAAGGACCTAGAAAAGCCAAATTTTAAAAAGGACAAAGTTAAAGGATTTGTAAACATATTAAAGTTAGTGTAATACTGGCATAAAATATAAATAAATGATGATGGTACTGTACTCACAGTGAAAAAATGAAACCATGCGGGCTATTAACAGATTCTTCACAAAGGAACACATACAATGAAAGTAATAAAGTGAAGATAGTCTTTCAATGAATGGTGATATCCACATGTAAGAAAAACTTCAAACCTTATACTATTTCCAGTAACAAAATGAATTTAAGGGCTAAATGTAAATTTTAATACTATACAAGTTCTAGAAAGAAACAAGTTAAGCCAAATTTTATTAAGACACATCAAAAGTTTAAACTACAAAGGGATAAAAAGATAATTGACATTAAAATTAAAAATCTTCTGTTCTTGGGAAGATATTATTAAAAAAATAAAAAGACAAGCCACAAGTTGAGAAAATATATTTTTGAACTGTATATTTGATAAAGGGCTTATATCCAGAATTTTTTAAAAAAATCAAAACATCCCTTGCAATTCACTAACAGAAACTTGCAACTCAGCCCCCCAAGAAAGGAACAAATAGTGGTGCCAAAGTAGCACATGAGAAAGGATTGTTCAGCATAATTATTCATCAGAGACATAGAAATGAGAGTAAGAGGAATTACTAGATTTGGACCTTTGGTAAATATTTAAATGGTATTTTTAAATGATAAAAGATCAATGATATATTTAAATGCTAAAAATCAGAAAAATTAACTGAAGTGAAAAGCTAAATTTTAGACATGTTCTTTTTGAGATAATAGATTGATGAACATTTAAGGAAAGAATTTGGAAGACAGATTGTGTCTAGATTTATTCTTGTTGAAAATATTTATAACCACACACAAAATGTGTCTGTAGCCAAATGATTCTTGATGCTAGATGTTTCTATATCCTCGTGTACTTTTGTAAGAAGCTTCTAAGGTTGTTCTTGCCCCAAAATAATAAAACTGAATAAATGTTTGTTAAATTATCCTATTTGCTTTGAATAAGAAGCAAAATGGCATTCTCAATTTCTCTGTTCAGGATGATATAAAAATAGGAATTCTAAATGAAGTACATTTGAAAACTAATCTTTTAGAGAGTATGCAGCCAGCACACAAGTCAGACTTTAAAATGCACCTTGTCCTCCATGGCTACCGCAAAACATAATGTATAGTCCCTACCATGTCCCATCTCCAAGCCTGTTATGATCACCATCAACAGCTGTATCCAAGAGGCAGCATGCTACACCAGTTACAGAGGAAATGAGACAATTATTCCTAGGCCCTTGGATGAGAGCCTGATACTCAATTAAACTGTGGAAATGCTCTGTAAATAGCAGGCAGCCAGTACCACAAGAATAAAAGAATGAGAAGAACTCAATCACATGCTGACTGATTTGGTGAAGGTGCTTTGTCCAAGTGATTCTCACTGCTTAAAACTTCCTGTCCACTGCAAATAAGAGAGCTAAGGATATGCCTGGGCACATTATAGCTTGACCACTTTTTGTATAAAAGATTTTTCCTGTGACATCTCAAATATCCAACTGATTAGTATAAGCATTTTGTTGATCCTTTAGTAGTAAAAAACCCTGGTGGTGTTTGAGTCAATGGTATGAGACTGAATACTTTTATCTTACTATATTATCAATAAAAGACTTTCAGAGGCATTGAAATAGATTCAAACCAGATGCCCAGTGCCATTTTGCCACAGTAAGTATTTTCTCTTCTAAATATCTGATAAGTTTTTGTTGTTGTTGTTTTTGAGACAGGGTCTCACTTTTTTGTAGTTTAGGCTGGCCCTGAGCTCACTATGGTGCCCAGGCAAGCTGCCGCGAACTCAGCAATCCTCCTGTCTCTGCCTCCCGAGTGCTGGGATTACAGGCATGAGCCACCACGTCCAGCATTTCTGATAAGGTTTTTAACACGAAGACATATGTTTGATCTGGGAAAAAGTTCTTTTCATAAAAATCAAAGAATGTTGAGAACTACTTAATCAATGAACTCTAGTAAATAAGAAACATAAAATATTTTTGATTCTCAGATTGTTTGGATCTTTATTTTTTAATGTGAACTTTTATTGGTATACACAAAAGAAGTGCACAAACTATATGTGCTTGGTATATGGCTTCCAGAAAATGAATACACTCATGTAGTTGGTACCCAAACCAAGACACAAAATATTATCAGCATCTAGAAGTTACTTTGAGTATTCTCCCAGCTATTGTTCTTCCTTCTGATACCCACCTCCTGATTTTAACAGTGTAACTTAGTTTTACCTATTTCTGAAAGCTGTATCAATAGAATCATGTTTATTAAGTCTGGGTTCTTCTACTCAGTATGTTCATGTTTATGTATGAATTCTGATTCATTTTCATATCCATTCTACTTTTTCTTATAGTGTGTTGCTATTTATATTTTTTAATTGAATTCTTTATTGGTACATTTTATATACAGCTCACAATCACACACAAAATTGGGAAATTTGTACCAGTATATGACACAAGTTAATTCTCATTTTTACCCACATCCCTACACACCCACACCCCCTATATACATGCTCTTTTATTTTTCTTTCAGAATCATATTTATTCCTTCCCCTCATTTTGTAATAGGCTGGGCTATCCAACTTGAAGCTATCACATACATCTTTTCATTAACATTCCTGTATATGTCCTGTGGTGAACATGTAAATATATTTTTAACTATAACTGGTGTATGGTTGAAAGTGCTGGAGCATTAGATAGCTATGGTAAATACTATCATCATAAACAGTTTCCCACAGTGATTGTGCTGTAGTCTGGCTTCTCTTCTACTATTCCAAATACATTGGATCAAAAGAGGTGGAAACACTCAAATTCCAATTCTAAATCCCAGGATATCTTCTTCATTTGCACCAAGATAGAATGGTGCTTTGAAATTGAGTAAGGAGATAGCATTCAGCAGAAATGCCTGAAGGAGTAGAGTAGCAGCCTTTGAGTAGTATACATCAGTCTTTGATAGCTTATGCATAGGAAAGTCTTCATGTCCTGCTGAGTGTTCTGAATTGAGAAATAATTTCCCTGACAAGGCAATTGTCACACTGGCAGATTTCAGGTGCATCAGGTGAAACGATGGTGATGGTTCTTATGACCCGTGCTGATGGAAGAGTCAGTATTAGCAAACATCAGTGTGAGTAATGTCCTCATTGTAGTACTGCTTAGTATACTTCAGGACAGTGATCCTGCTAGCACAGGAATGCTCATGCACACGCGCGCGCGCGCGCGCACACACACACACACACACACACACTTTCCTGATTTAGGGTACAAACTTTCTAGCATTGTAATGCCAAAATTTGCTAATAGTATGTGTTTATTAATACTTATTAATAGTTATTAAAGATTTTAGCATGCAAAGGTTTCACACTAGGTATATACAGCAATATACTTTCATAAAAGCATAGAGTTTATAAAATATAATAACTCTTTACATTATAAATCTCTTCCTTTTACTATTTCTATGGCTTCATTGCTCAAAGGAAAGTCCACCAGACATGTGCAAGTGGGTCTGGGGCTGGAGGGAAATGTACTTGCTACAGTGGTGCTGGTTATTTCTATGCAATTAATCTATAAAAGTTTTAAAATATATCTTAGGGTCCTAAATTAAAATCTAAAGGCCAATGTGGTGGTAACTCTCTTCCAGAAACAGCAGTCTAACACAGACTAGTTCTTTTGAAGTTCCTACAGAGTTAACTATCATCAACTTAAAAATCAAGACATGTTCAAACTATAACACCGAGTGATTAAGAATAAAGGGCTTAAAAGAAGACATAGACTTGCCTTGGCTTGATCTTTTACTGAGATCTTGTTTCTTTGAGATGTTATATAAAGGAGGTTAAGCCTTCCAAATATAGGCTCCACTGGGTGCCACTTGGTAGGAATTAGAAGTAGAGCTGCTTCTCTGGATTGATACACAGTCTAAAGCACTAGGGCTGTGTAGATTAATAATGAACATTCTCATTGTACTCCTGCCCCAACTCCCACAATCCTGTTAAAAAGCAAAACACTCATCTGATGATACAAAGACATAGGAGCAGACTGTATCACATCCTATCTGTAATGTAGCAATATGGCTCTTAGCAGAAAAATAAGGTGTTGCTGATCTAAAAATGAGGAAGGTATTAAGCTTTGCAATCTCTTCCAAAGGAGAAAATGTGTTTTTGAGCAATGGTGCCCTGCGATATCAGGTTGACAAGAGGATAATGCATGGGTGGTATGATTGTGAACTTATACAAAGGCCCTTCCTATCCCACAAATGGCTCCCACAATGAATTAGAAAGGATTTTCACTTGAAAAAGGCATCTCATGGGCTTGAAAGTTTGCATTCTTTTAAAAGGCGAATGCCCAGGAGAAGTGTCCTGTGGAAACACTGAGTGCATTAGGAAATCAGATCCTCCCTACTGAGAATTAGTGGGCCCATTACAGTTGATTTTGGAAGGGTGGAGAAGGGCTAAAGACAAGTATTAGGGTGGTAAGAAATGAGATTAGAAGAACTGGGGGATAATGGGATAAATAGAAGGACAGAATCACTGGCAAAGCTCCCAGACCACCTCTCCCTGGAGGATTTAGGGTAAGGTCCCAGCAGGCTACAGAGGGCAGTGGTTAATGGAGTGGGAAAAGGTGCTCAGAGGAGCCTTGCTATAGTTGTATCTTTGTTTTGGAGCCTTACATTTAGTAAAGCCACAAGGAGAATCCGCAGTACAGTCTCTACCCCTATTCAAATGACTTTATAAAGTCAGATTCCTCCTATTATATGTACTCTGTAAGAGTAAGGTACTTTCTCTCCATTGTCCCTGGAAAGTTCTAAGTTGGCCTTTGTAGTGCCACCTACCTCCCAAACTTCAACAATAAAATCAGACTGCAGTTCAAATTGACACTGCCACTCACTAGCTATGGTCCTGGATTTGACTTCTCTAAGTGTCAGATTTCACAGCTGTAGAAACAATACCATTCTAACATCACAGGATTATTCTAAAGACCTATAAGAATATACACATGAAATAGTACAAGATGTACATTGAATAAATGTTCAATAAATGAAGTCTATTATTATCATCCTCCCTTAATTCACACTTGCCTTATAAAGCAACCTTGCTAGAATTTTTTCTACGAAGTTTTTTTGAGGGAAGGGCTTTTGTGTCTTTCACGTCTGTTGCAGCATTTTATCTAATACCAGTGCTTTGAAAATGATCTGGTACTTGGCAAATAATAAATATTTGTGAAATGAATTTTGTTGAATTAAGTTTATGCCATTCCAGCCAAGTGCAAAAGTTCTACCCTTTTCTGAAAAAAAAATTAATAAAACAATTGAAGGATATAACAAAATAAAAATAATGTGACTTTGAAGACTCAGTCCAAATTTATGCTGGGCATGGTAGCACAGGGCTGTAACCTCAGGACTTGGGAGGCTGAGGTAGGAAGATCACCATGAGTTCAAGGCCAGCCTGCACTACAAATTTAAAATAATTCTGTATCCTAGTATCAGAAAATTTGAATATCCTTTAATTTCTCCTTCAGGATTTGTGTTTGGTGATGCCAAAGAGAGTAAAAGAGGCAGATATAAGAAAAAAAAAAGAGGAACTTAGACCTAGCATAAAATCCCTATTTTTTTTTAATTGAGAAGTTTTGGCTGCATTTTTCCTTTACCACCATTCATCATTTTATCTCTTACTGGTTTGGGTCTGATTAGCTGCCCAGTGTGTTTACTTTCTGGTGACATATAGCTGCACTGTTCCCTGATGTGAAATTTGCTAGATCTCCCAAAACACTATCATCCTCAATTTTTTTTTTTTGAGACAGGGTCTCGCTTTGTAGTTCAGGCTGGCTCTGAGCTCACTATGTAGCCTAGGCAAGCTTCGAACTCAGCAACTCTCCTGTTTCTGCCTCCCAAGTGCTGAGATGAAAGGCGTGAGCCACCATGCCCAGCACTGTGGTATGTGGTATTGATTGCTGGTGGGCGTGAGTCTCCATGCCCAGCATTGTGGGTGGTTACTGGGGATTGAACTCAGGACCTTGCACTTGCGAGGCAGGCACCGGAACCACTGAGCTAACCCTCCGGCCCTATCCTCAAAATTTTGATACTTGCTTGGTTTCTTTTTCACATATAGAAATGGTAAAAATAGGAGATAGGAATATTGATTAGGCAATTTGATCATTGTACAATGGAAGCATATATAGAACTATCATAGTGTACCCCATATACATGTAAAAATGTGTGTTGACTTAATAATTTAATTTTGGGCTTTGTACCGCATAGCAGTATTAAAGTGATCATTACTCCATTATATGCTGATCTGAACATAGAACAACTAGACTATACATTGCAGTTTATACACTCTCTCATTTATTTGATAAGTATTCAGTATGATTTACTTAAATATTTATTGGGTAAATATTTTCAAACTTAATAATGTTCCTCTGAACTGTCTATACCATGCTAGAAATTTAAAGAAAATGAGGCTGTTAGGGTTAATTTGTTCAAAGAACACTGATTTAGCATCAACTTAAGTGGTAAAACATCGTTTTGAAGGAGTTGGAATAAAGTATCTTCATTCTGTTCTGAGCAGGATTTTAGACTGGTTTAGTGCCGGGCTCATGACATTTTAATTAGGATGCCTTCTAGATGAAATGTAAACCTCTGTGGCTTTTGCCCTTACATGTTTCCACTGGGCCTCAGCTCTGACAAATTCCTCCCTAGCATTTTGAAAGCCCTCTAGGGTGCTAGATAAGCATGTATGGGTTTTACTTGATATAGGAGACAGCAAAAAAGAAGTTGATGATGAATAGGACGAGTGAACAGGAGAGAGGAAAGGATGACTGATAAGTTACCACACTGAGAATGAGCACAGTTGGTGGTTCCATTTAGTGAGATGAGGTGGGGGAGGAAGAGAGGAAGGAGGGAAGGAGAAGAGGGAAAAAAGAGGAAAAAAACTATTAGGGTTATGTAGAAATATAAAATGCTGGATGCACATGGTATGAACTAGAAATAAAATGAGTTAAAAGAAAAATTGATGGCAAATTTCCTAGTTTTTGAATATTTAGGTTCCTTTATATGTTTTATATGATACATTTTTAAATGTCAATATTTAAAATAAACTGAAATACTGTATCCACTGCTGGTATTAAACTAATGGTAAAACTATTGGAATCAACTATAAAATGCATGAGAATATAATTCTTCAAAATTCTTTTCCTGTTTTTGTTTGTATCCTTTTCTGTTATCTTCAACATTATGTTATGTTTTATTCCTTAATAGGACCCTTTGTCTTAATTTTCTCTTTTCCTCATCTTCCTTTTCAGTTTCAGATTTTACTTCTTTTATTTTTGCCTTTCCTATCCCCTCCATATTTAGTAGTAATATTAGACATGTAATTGATGCAAAGGAACTTATGCAAAAATATTTAAAGACCTCTGCAGTAGAAGACCCAGCTAACAGTCTAGCCTGCAGAAAGTAATTTTCATATTGAATAATTTTCTTAGCAAGAATGAAGTAAAAGTTTTTTCAAACCTTCCTGTCCCCACCAAGATACACGCTAAGTATTTCAGGACTCAGGACATCATGACCTATGGTTACTTGGGATATAAGTAAATATATAAGCTACAAGACTGGGATGAAGACACTATATAAACAACATTTTGTCTTATGCATGTGTAGAGAAAAAGAAAAAGAAAAAGAAAAAGAAAAAAAAAGGGGGGCAATTCCCCACCCCCTCCCCAAGAAAAAACAATTAAAAGAGAAAGATAAGTCTTTATAGTCATCTACATTTTTGAATGAATGGTTTCTTTCTAGGGTCTGCAGTGTTGGAATCTACTCTATGTCTAGCAGAGGCCCTGATATGGGGAAGGATAGTGAGTCACTTACTAAGACCTGTTTTGTTTCCAAACTCATATTTCCGTGTGTGAATGCTGAATCTCGCCCTGCCTTTCCTCGCAGGCGTGGGTGGTCAACAGTGTCACCCTAAGTCTATATTCACTCTAGCCCCTCCCAGCCCCAAGGCTTACTCCACCTAGCTTTATGTCCTGTGAGTTTGTCAGGTAAACCCCCACGAGAGGCTCCTCTCTCCTTACAACCCAGATTATGGCACCCATCCAAATTGAGACATATCCCTGATAATAGAAAGCACACTGCTGTGTTGGATATAGGTAGTAGGGTGCGGGACTAAACAATCTACAAGACCAGCTGCCAAGACTTTCAAACCCACTCCCTCCCCCAAAGCCATGTATGTTCACCCTAGCTTCTTGTGGTTGGGGTGTGTGTGTGTGCGGTACTAGAAACTGAACTCAAGAGACAGGTCTTCTCCCTCAGCATCCAGTTAGCTTTCCAGACTGATTCAGTTCTTTTTCTGTATTGCACTCAGTTTTTTTTTGCTTCTCTGCAGGTCAGTTTTCCAGTCAACTCCTTCCCAATTCCCAGAGATCTATTTTTTTTTTTATCTTCACCAAGGTGTTGTTATTCAGGTGTCTTAATATCAGGTCCCAGAGAGGTTGTATTTTGCTGCTGTTCTTTACTGCATTATTATTATTATTATTATTATTATTATTATTTTATTTTATTGGCAGTACTGGGATTGAACTCGGGCCATTGTGTATCAAAGGTTGGTGTGATACCACTTGAGCTAAATCCCCAGCCCATACTCCACCATTTTAATCCTTAAGTACAGTAATATTGAAGCCTTTATTGAGTGCAAGTGTGTTTTTTTAATTGCATTCTTTATTGGTAAAATTTGCATAAATCTCACAATTACACATAACATTGGGAAATTTGTACTAATATATGACAGTCAGTTCTCATTTTTACCCTTATCCCCACCCACACCTCCCCACCCCCTATATACAAACTTTTATTTTCTTTCAGAATCATATTTATTCTTTTCCCTCATTACATCCCCACACCAAATTTCCTTTGGAAATTTCCCATTCTAAAAAGATTGTTATACTACTAGAGCTCATTTGCATCTACTGGTGCTCATATCAACGATCTGGTATTTGCCTATTTGTGCTCTATTGATTTCACTCCTTAGCGTGTCCTCCTGGTGCATCCATTTTCACATAAATGAATCAATCTTCTCATTCTTTATGGCAGAACAGTACTCCATTTTCTAAAAAAAAAAAAAAAAAAAAAAAAACCACATCTTTATCAAGTCTCCAGTTGATGGGCATTTGGGTTGTTTCCAAGACTGAGCTATCACAAACTGAGCTCCTATGAACAAGGGTGTACATCTGTCTTTCCACTGTGATTTTCTAAGCTCTTTTGGGTATATTTCTAGCAGGGGGATGGCAGGGTCAAATAGGACCCCTAGTCCTACTTTTCTGAGAAATATCCACACAGATCTCCACAGTGGTTGCACAAGTCTGCAATACCACCAACAGCAGAGAAGGGTACCTTTCTCCCCACAGCCTCACCAGCATTTATTGTTGGTTGTTTTTGTAATAGCGGCCATTCTTTGTGGAGTGAGATGAAATCTCAGTGTTGTTTTCATTTGCATCTCTCGAATGACCAGTGATGTTGAACATTTCTTCATATGTTTCTTAGCTGCTTTAACTTCTGCCTCTGAGAAGGGTCTGTTCATTTCAGATGCCCATTTTTGAATTGGGTCTTTAAACTTGGGGAGGCTGATCTGTTTGAGTTCTTTATATATTGTAGATAATAGCCCTTTGATAAACAGCTAGTAAAGATTTTTTCCCGTGTTGCTGGTGGGCTTTTGGCAGTGTCAGTGACTTCTTTGGCTGTACAGAAGCTTTTCAGTAGGATGAGATTTCATTTGTTGATTCTTTCTGCTAGTTCTTGTGCTATAGAGGCTTTATTCATAAAGTCTCTGCCTAAGCCAATGTCTCCAAGAGTTTTACCAAGCCTGTTTACCAGCAGGCTTATTGTTTCTGTTTTAATGTTTAAGTCTCATATCCATTGTGAGTTTAGTTTTGTGCATGGTGAAAGAGGTAGGGCTAGCTTTAGCTTTTGGCAAGTTGAAGCCCAATTTTTCCAGCACCATTTGTTAAAGAGGCTGTATTTCCTCCATTGAGGATGTGTGGCTCCTTTGTCAAAGATAAGGTGGCCTAGTGTACCTGGGGTTGTTTCTGCATCTTCTAATCTATTCCACTGGTCCTCGGGTCTGTTATTTTGCCAGTACCATGCAGTTTTTATAACAGTGGCTTTATAGTAGAGTTTTAAATTGGGGATTGTAATACCCCCTGCCATGTCATGGTTGCTTAGAATTGCTTTTGCTATTCTAGGTTTCTTGTGGTACCAGATGAATTTTTGTATAATCTTCTCTAGCTCTGTGAAGTATATCATTGGGATTTCAATTGGAATTGCATTGAATCTGTATAGTAGTTGTGGAAGTATAGCTATTTTGACGATGTTGGTTCTCCTGACCCAGAAACAAGGGATATCTTTCCACTTTCTGATTTCCTTTTCTATCTCATTTTTCAGAGTCCTATAGTTTTCAGAGTAGAGGTCTTTCACTTCCTTTGTCAGGTTTATTCCTAGGTATTTCATTTTTCTGGGTGCTACTGTGAAAGAGATTGACTCCCCAATTTCCGTTTCAGTGAGTCTGTTGTTTGTGTAGACAAAGGCTGTTGGTTTTTGAGCATTAACCTGTATCCAGCAACACTACCAAATCTGGTAATTAAGTCTAATAGTCTTTTGGTTGAATTTTTAAGATCCTCTAGAAAGTATCATATCATCAGCTAATATCGACAGTTTAACTTCTTCCTTACCTATCTTTATTTCTTTTATGTCTTTGTCCTGCCTGATTGCTGGCTAATCCAGCACTATATTGAACAAGAGTGGAGACAACGGACATTCTTGTCTTGTTCCTGACCTTAGTGTAAAAGGTTTCAGCTTTTGCCCATTGAGTATGATGCTGGCTGTTGGTTTCTCATAAATAGCTTGTATTAAATTGAGATAAAGTCCATCAATTCCAATTTTCTGTAGGGTTTTGATCATAAATGGGTGTTGGATTTTGTCAAATGCTTTTTCTGCATCTATTGAGATAATCATATGGTTTTTGTCCTTGGATCTGTTAATATAGTGTATTACATTGCTTGATTTACGTATGTTAAACCAGTCTTGCATCCCTGGGATAAATCCAACTTGATCAGGGTGTATGATTTTCTTGATAACTCTCTGTATTCTGTTTGCAAGTATCTTATTGAGGATTTTTGCATCAATGTTCATCAGAGAGATTGGCCTGTAGTTTTCTTTTCTGATGGGATCCTTCCCTGTCTTTGGAATCAAGGTGATGGTTGCTTCAAGGAATGATTTGGGGAGTACTGCTTCCCTTTCAATTTCATTAAAGAGATTGAGAAGTACTGATATTAACTCCTCTTTCAAAGTTTTGTAGAATTCAGCAGTGAAGCCGTCAGGACCAGGGCTTTTCTTTGTTGGTAGGTTTTTTATTACATTTTCAATGTCCCAGATTGATATCGGGTTGTTTAACATTTTTATATACTCTTCATTCAACTTTGGAAGTTCATATGAGGAATCTATCCATTTCTTCTAGATTTTCCATCTTCTTGGAGTATAGATATTCAAAGTACATGTTTATTATCCTTTGGACTTCCTCAGGGTCTGTGCTGATTTCCCCATTTTCATTCCTTATAGCATGGATTTGAGCCTTTTCTTTCCTTTGTTTGATAAGGTTGGCTAATAGTCTGTCGATCTTTTTTATCCTTTCAAAGAACCAACTCTTTGATTCATGGATTCTTTGTAGTGTTCCTTTGTCTCCATTGCATTAATTTCTGCTCTGATCTTTATAATTTCCTGTCTAGTATGTGCTTTGGGTTTGTTTTGCTCTTCTTTTTCTAGTTGCCTGAGGTTCATCATTCTATTGTTTATTTCAGTTTGCTCTATTTTCTGAGTGTAGGCATTCACTGCTATGAATTTCCCTCACAGAACTGCTTTCATTGTTTCCCATAAATTCCTGTTTCTTGTGCCGGGGTTGTCGTTTAGTTGTAGAAACTGTTTAATTTCTTCTTTAATTTCTTTTGTGGCCCATTAGTTGGTTAACAGAGTGTTGTTCAATTTCCATGTGTTTGTGAGGATCTTGGAATTTCTTCTGCTATTCAGCTCCAGTTTCAAGGCACTATGGTCTGATAGTATGCAGGGGATAACTTTGATTCCTTTGCATCTACTTAAGCTTGTTCTGTGGACTAGAATGTGATCTATTTTGGAGAATGATCCATGAGCAGCTGAATAGAAGGTATATTCTCGCTTTGTAGGGTGAAAAATTCTGTAGACATCTAATAAGTCCATTTGCTCAAAGTTTGATTTAGCTCAAGTATTTCCTTATTGATTCTTTGTCCCGTTGATCTGTCAGTTTGTGACAGTGGAGTATTCAATTCCTCCACTACTATTGTATTCATGGTTAACTGGCTTTTCATGTCCAGTAATGTTTGTTTTATATAGTTGGATGCATTAGAGTTTGGTGCATATTTATGTTATTTCTTTCTCTTGGATAGTTCCTTGTACGAGGATATAGTGACCTTCTTTATCTCTTTTAATCAGTTTGGGTTTGAAATCCATTTTATCTGCAAACAAGATAGCCACTCCTGCTTTTTTGCAGTTTCCTGTGGCATGGAGGATAGTTTTCCAACCTTTTATTTTCAGCCTATGGGTTTCCTTCTGAATTAGGTGTGTTTCCTGTATACAGCAGATTGTAGGATCTTGCTTCTTGATCCAATCTGCTAGTCTGTGTCTTTTAGTTGGCCCATTGAGTCCATTAACATTAATGGTTATGACTGATAATGGACATATTCAGAGCTGCCATGTTTCCCTGTTCTTGGTTCTTTTCTTCTTTGCTTTTTCCCTTTTCTATTTAGTTTCTTGTTTGCCCCA
>PVIC010017760.1:0-24928 GCA_004025085.1 Thryonomys swinderianus
GCTAGAGATTGCCTGGACCTTCCCAATGTTGGGCCCCTCCTCTGACAACCATAGACCAATCCCCATAGCCGCTGCAAACCCCTCCCACCACTTGTGCTATATAACACCCTATACTACATTCATTAAACAGAAGCTTCCAGAAACCTCCCCAGAATCTGGTGTGCGTGTGGGACTCTGTGCCTCACCCTCCCATGTGGAGCTCCCATGTGACTCACGCCCACCAGCAATCAATACCAAATATCACAGTGCTGGGCGTGATGGCTCATACCTGTCATCCCAGCACTCAGGAGGCAGAGACAGGAGAATTGCTGAGTTCGAGGCTTGCCTGGGCTACATAGTGAGCTCAGGGCCAGCCTGAACTACAAAGCGAGACCCTGTCTCAAAAAAAAAAAAAAAAAAATCTTGTGAACGCTGGGGATTTAGCTTAGTGATGTTGCCACCTGCTTTGCAAGCACGTTTGTGAGTTCAATTCCCAGTACCACCAACAATAAGAAAAGAAAAAAACTTCATGATTATTACTTACCTCTGATGATTTAAAACTATATTAATCTATTTTATATATCACATTAAATTATGAGATTCTAGATGAATAACTACAGCCTATGTAAAAGTAATAGTTACATGATTTTTTTTCTTTATGAGCTAGGTTGATTCGTTCAATCTCTGAAAACATGTATATTATTATATATAAGTAGTCCTTTTCTTATGATTTTTTTTGACTTTATGATAGTGCAGATGAGTAATAGCAGTACTTTTGGTGGTACTGGGGATTGAGTGCAGGGCCTTCATACTGAGCTATATCCCCAGTCCTATTATTTTTCAACTTTGTGAGAAAAGGTCTTATTTGGTTTCCAGGTTGCCCAGGCTGGGTTCAAACTCACAAATCTCTCGCCTCACTTCCTAGAGTGCTGCGATTACAGACATGTGCCACCATGGGTCTTTACTTTGAATTTCACTCTTAACCCAGGCTGGAAAGATGTGATATGATATGCTCTCGAGATGCCCAGAGGCAGCAGAGAGCTACAGCTCCCAGTCAGCTGATTATCGAAAGAGGAAACAAGCAGCACTCTAGAGGGAACTATGTTGGTAGGCCAGTATGTTCAGGATATTAGGCGTACTACATGCATTTTCAATTTAAAATGGGTTTATCAGGGCAGAAATTATGTCAAATTGAAGATGAACTGTATACACTGTCTAATATAAGTCTTTAGCAAACATTTTGGCAAATATAATAATCAAGACAGTTTACATATTAAACTGATAAGGTTCACTGAACAATATTTTCAGATTATAAATTTTCCATACTCATCTTCAACTCATGTCTAAAAATTCTACTTATCTTAAACTAAAGCACCTTGAATAGTTCACTTGCAAATACACAGGTTTACTGTTGCTCTCACAAATGACTACTTAAGCTACTAAATTGTAGTTCACAATTGTTCACACATTACTCTAGATATTTTTCATTGTCTCTTGGATTTGAGTGTTTTTAGAGAAGTGTAAAATGGTATTTGTAAAATCTATTTTTTGAAATTAAAAACTTATTTTATGTGCAGTTACCTCATAAATTTTACCTGGAATGTGAAATGGACTCATCTTTCCACAGATCTTTTTAATTTCAAGGAGGTCTTTATTTGTAGGTCAAATCTCTCTGTATATCCTCCTTACTTATCATTTCTTTTATCTCAGCTCTAGCCATTTCTTCTGTTGGAAGAACAACTCATATGGCTCTCACATCACTGTCATTTGCACCAGTCTGTGTCCTTCTTATAGGACAAAATAAAATTCCAGTCTTCAACAGTGATGCTCTTATTTCTGTTCCTAAAAGGAATTCAAGACTCCAATAAAGATGCTCCTTCTAAAGTAAATTTTATCTTTCCATGTGTTATTGACCATGACACAGATTTACGCTAATTTACAAAAGTAAATTTTATCATGAAAGCCATTTCATGTCGAGATTTATGCTGCAAAACCAAATGATCAATTAGTTACTCACTGAGATATTTTCTCTGAATCTTTTCTTCAGTTTTTTCTTTTCACGTATTAAATCATTGTGGGTCTTAAATAATTCTTCAAAGCGAACTTTGGTTTTTACCTTGGCTTCACTCTCAACTACAAAACAAAAACTTGTGTTACTTTTAAGCAACTCTATTATAACATAAACCAGTGTTATTATTAATTTTTTTTGCTTTTTGAGACAGGGTCTCGCTTTGTAGTTCAGGCTGACCCTGAGCTCACTATGGAGCCCAGGCAAGCCGCCGCGAACTCAGCAATCCTCCTGTCCCTGCCTCCCGAGTGCTGGGATTACAGGCGTGAGCCACCACGTCTGGCATTGTAGTATGCGGTGTAGATTGTTGGTGGGCGTGAGTCTCCACGCCCAGCATTATATGTGGTTACCGGGGATCGAACTCAGGACCTTGCGCTTGCGAGGCAGGCGCCAGAATCACTGAGCTAACCCTCGGGCCCACCAGTGTTATTATTATGATAAGGATACTATTTTAGTCTGCATGAGTTCTCTAGCTACCTTAAAACAACAGTACAATCCTTCCATTAAATTTTTGTTTGTTTGTTTGGTAACGCCATTCTCACCTGCATCTTAGCTTTTTGGCTACTTCTTCTAAAGGTCTCCTTTGCTAAATTAATTTTACTTTTGAACATCTATACCTGTTTTTTATGTGGCCTTTCACAAGTCACTTAACATCTGTAAACTTCACTTTCCTTATCTGTGAAATCACAACTGTGAAAGATCAGTTTGCATGAAAAATGACTGAGGCTTGCTTAGTCTCTAAGTCAAAATTCAACAAGTATAGTTTTCCTTTAGAACAAGTCATTCACCTGCTTAAGACTGAAGATTTCTCCTTTCAATTAGGATAGAACAAGTCCTGTAGGGTTTCATACTTCCTAACATATCAAATCTCCAAATCAAGACAAATGTCCTCTTGGGTAGCTATATCCTAGCTGTGCTGCCTTTCTTTTTCTAATTGCATTCTTTATTGGTACATTTTATATACAGCTCACAATCACACTCAACATTAGGAAATTTGTACCAGTATATGACATGAGTTAATTCTCATTTTTACTCATATCCCTACCCACCCTCCAACCTCCCACCCCTATATACACGTTCTTTTAAAATATTTATTCTTTCCCCTCATTACTTTCCCCTACCACTTTCCCTTCGAATATTTCCTATTTCACAAAATCTATCATACATTCTAGAACTCATTTACATCTACACTGCACTCATTTACATCTGTACTCATTTACATCTTTTCTCATACCAGAGAAAAGACAGGTATTTACATATCTGTGACCTATCCATTTCACTTATTGTGCTGCCTTTCTTGTAGCTCCCCTACAGAGCAAGCTCCTTCCACATGAAAAGTTGCTTCTACCTGGTTCATTCTTATTCTAACTCCTCAACAAATAGGTATTAAGCTGCCTATTTAATTAAGTACTGGCTCTAAAATGAACCATTTCCTGATACTTTCATCTGAATTTTCCTGATTCTTACTTAGACTGTTCTTTTCCTTCAGAGCACTTAGTCCAACTGGAATATATATATATGTATGTATGTGTATATATATATAGGAATATATAGATTCTAAAATATATATATATATAAAATTATGTATTTATATAGTCTATTTCTCCTATTATGCTATGTCATTTATATTTACAATTTCTAGCTACTACAATGAGGTCTAGCACAGAATAGCCAAGAAATATGCTTAAAATTAATAAATTCTGACTACAGATGTGGGCAAACTATACAGGTCAATATCTGTTTTTGTGAAATTTTGTTGAAACAAGACATGCTCATTCTTGTTTTGAATTGTTATGCTCTTTTCATGCTTTACTTAGAGAACTGAGTAGCTGCAGCAGAAAACAACCATAAAATATTTATTATCATCTCTAAAATGTAGGAATCAGCTAATTATACCTACTCTATTCATTACAAATAAACTCATGAAAAGAAAGCAAACTTTAAACGTAAAAAGAAAGAATTTTGAACACAAACTTCATAAAAATCTTACCAGTTGGCATTGCTGAACTTCACGTTGAGCACTGAGAAATAACGTAAAACACTGACTGAATCGAGACCCTATAAAAACCAAGAGAATTAAAAAAAAATATGAACAACCAAGTAAAAATTATCAAATAATCTTCATCCAAAATTATGCCATGTTTCATGAGATTTATATCAAAAATGATATATTTTCTTATTGCAATCCTACCCAACTATAAGGTGAGTGCCTTTAAAACAGGTAAGGATCCTGATATCAGATTAAGCAAACTGGGTCATATCTGAATACTAATGTATTTGAAATTAAAAATAGTTTAGAAAGAAATATCTACCTTGGTAGGATGGTAAAATTTTTAGAGGTGTATAATACATTAAAGAATTTTAACATGCTCAGGCCGGAGATTTAGCTCAGTGGTTCTGGTGCCTGCCTTGCAAGTGCAAGGTCCTGCATTCGATCCCCGGTCACCACATACAGTGCTAGGCGTGGTGAATCACGCCCACCAGCAATCAATACCACATATCACAGTGCAGGGTGTGGTGGCTCACATCTGTAATCCCAGCACTCGGGAGGCAGAGGCAGGAGGATTGCTGAGTTCGAAGCTTGCCTGGGCTACATAGTGAGCTCAGGGCCAGCCTGAACTACAAAGCGAGACCCTGCCTAAAAAAAAAAAAAAGAATTTTAACATGCTCTTAAGAAACCCAACTCCACTTCAGGATTGACTTTCCCAGAACATATACTCTTATACTAGTAAAATATGGTGGATAACACACTCACAAATAACAGATATAAATACTTCTGTATTCACACAAAAAATTATGTTACTATACAGAAGGTCAGAAGAAGCAACTGTACCATCTTTTTCAAATAAATACCTTCATCTGTACTGTGCTAGAGCTACTCAAGATCACAGATAAATGCATTATGCTTTACAGCCATACCACCCTGAAGGTGCCTGATCTCATCAGATAAATGCAATACATATATCCCTGAGTTGCCAATTTTATTTAAATATGGGTATGTACCTAAAATGAACACATTAATTTTGACATTAGAATATAATTGGTATATTTTTTAAGAGTAAAAGTGAAGATCTGAAGATGTAGCTCAGTGGTATAGTGCTTGCCTATCATGTACAAGGCTCTGGGTTCAATCTCCACAACTGCAAAAAACAAAACTAAAAGAAGTAAAACTGAACACTGTGACCCCTCTAAAAGAGGAACAAAATATATAAAAATTTTTAGCTGGCTCAGGCATTAACTAATGCTCCAATTTCCTAAAGAGTCACTTTCATGTTTCTGTAGCAGAAAAAAATATCAGAAAAACTACTAAGGAGAAAAGAATGATTATACAAATACATTTAATTATATTAGTTAATTTATATGACAATATATAGTGTACAAAATATACATCACTACACCTATAGAGTGAAAAGTCTCATGGAGACAGAAGTCTGTATTCCCCTTTCTTAAGATTCATAGATTTGACAAGCCTGGTCATCTCCTTCCCATTCTATAACAAATTAGACAAGATAGAGCATGTATCATGCAGTAACAGCAACAGTGAACAGGTACTTCTTATGGGTACAGTCAGGGAGCTTCGTGTGTGGCATGTCAGCTGGGTAACTGAAGGGCTCTAAGCACAAACAAGCATCAATTCCATTATCAGACCTCTACACTCAGATCCCAGCTCCACTTGTTAGTAGCTTAGTCAGTATGAACTTTAATCTCCTAATCTTTCAAAGAAGAATATGAGTAAATCACTCATAAGATTTCTGAATAAAATGGAACATGCAAGTAAAACACCTGGCATAATGCATAACAAACTTAAAAATTATGGAGTAATAATAAAATCACATTATGATTTGGTGTACACAGAATATATTAAAACAACTTGGAGATCTAGACAGAAGAGAATCAATTAATAAAATAGTTGCAGGAAAACAGTTGCAGGAAAAGAAAAAGCTAAAGACAGAACTTTGGGAGGCCATAAAATAAAGTAAAAGAAATCAGGGAGAATGGTGAAAAACTGAGAAAGAGAAGTGTGACACAAAGAAAAAGAACTAGCCTATACTGTGTGTTATCAAATGATGCCGCAAGGTTTGAAGAGTGTCCACTAGATCTGCATCGGAAGTCCCAGGTGCCAAAGCTGTCTACGGAGGGGCAGCAGTCCAGGATGAGTTTAAGGAATCAACAGTGCAACCTACAGAAGGGACACACAGATGATTCCTCCCAGGATTCCTTTCAAACCACCTTTTCCCGACCCCCAAAAGCAGTGACATGAGGCAGTAGTTCTGATGGTCAGAAGTCTATGGGTTTTCCGGCTTTTTAAGACTGTTTCCATGCCTCTGTCACTCATCCTTTTTAAAAGATAAATTATCCTGTACATTATAGATTAATTTTCTAAAATATAAATGTGATAATGCTGTGTTTTTGTTTAAAATTCTTCACTAGTTCCTAATCACCCACTGTAAAAATATAAAGTTTTCCCAATTGAAGGCCAAGGAAACTTGTGAAATGACCCATTGCCCACGTTTGTAGTCCCTTCCCTGGATATGCTTCACACACATTCCATGCTCCAGCCACTTGACACTATCTGTAGACCTGTCATGTGTGCCACATTCACTTGTCTTTGTACACACATACGTGTGTACATATGCACACACACACACGCACCTTTCTCATTTTGTCACTCTAATGCCTCACTTTTTTTGGACACTAAAGGCACATGATGCTTTCTCTACTTCAGCTTTGAATACCTTGAGGGTGGGGTAAGTACTTTTTGTCTCCAATTGGTCCCTTACTTATATATCTCCATTTTTTTAAAAAAGGCAGCAATGATGGTTAAAAAGATTCAGAAACAACCCAAACGCCCATCAACTGGAGACTGGATAAAGATGTGTTTTTTTAATAAAATGGAGTATTATTCTGCCATAAAGAATAACAAGATCAATCCATTTATGTGCAAATAGATACACCTGGAGGATATACTAATAAGTGAAATAAATAGATCACGGATAGGCAAATACTGGATCTTCTCTTTGACATGAACACCTGTAGATGCAAATGAACTCTAGAAAGTATGACAGCTTTTATAGAGTGGGAAATTTCCATAGGAAATTTGGTGTGGGAATGTAATGAGGGGAAGGAATAAATATGATTCAGAAGAAAATAAAAGAGTATGTATAAAGGGGGTGGGGAGGTGTGGGTGGGTAGGGATATGGGTAAAAATGAGAATTAACTTGTGTCATAAACTGGTACAGATTCCCCAATGTTATATGTGATTGTGAGATGTATATAAATTGTACCAATAAAGAATTCAATTTAAAAAAAAAGAAAGATTCAGGCTTGTGTTCCTGTTTTGTCACTCACTGAGTGTAGTCTTGAATAAGCTACTTAATTCACTTGGCATTTGTGTTGTTTTTTGATTTTATGTTTGTTTGCCTGGAAAATTCAAGGACCTATTATCTCATTGTAAAGCAAAAGAAAGTATCACAAAGCAAAATAATCATACTTGCAGGGATTCAATAATATTACTTTATGCCCATTTATTAAGCAAATAATTATATAAAAACCATATGGTTAAATAAATTCGATATGTATATTTTAGCATCAAATTTAATGCATAATTGAACTAATAAACACTAATACTTAATAGCATGGCAAGTACACTACACAAAGAATCATCTCAAAATAGTGTGCACAACAGAAAGCATACTACTGAATGACTTACATTTGATTGATAAACTTATCTGCAAAATGTAAGGTCTGACTTTAAAAAAAAAGTTCTGAACCTCATAAATACCATTATTTAAAAAACTCTCCTTCCAAAGTCTTTTATAGGAGGTTCTAAGAGATACACATAAAAGTGAACTGGATTACATTTTATATAAAATCTCCAGCTAAATCTCCAGCCCTAATCCGACTATTATAAGTGACACATAGATCATTTTTCCTGAGACGTAATTAAGAAGGTATTTCACAGATTACAGCTTCAAGCCCAGGTTGACGGCTCTAAAAGAAAATAAACACAGTACTTAGTACCCATCTATTTAAAAAGTATTTACAGCAGAATCTGTTAGGACCAAACTGGACACTCAGAGGCAATGGCCCGGAAGAATGTGCAGCAGTATCTCAAAATTCGCATCCTCAACCCGTGGGGTCACCCGGCCAGCGCTCGGCCTGCGTGGCACAGGGCGGCCTCCGCGCCTAGGGCAGCACTTCGGCCTGTACTCCCCCTCAAGGAGACCAGGAGGGCCCAGGCCCCTCTTGGCTCTCGCCGCCGGCGCACCCGCCGGGTACTTACCGGGAGGAGAGCGTGAGCCCGTCTGTTCCGCCGCAGGCGACAGCCAGTCGATCCAAGAAGCCACCTCGCCGTTCTGAGCGGTGAACTCACCCTGGGAGCCAGCAACTCAGGACTTGATAGCTTGCCGGATTCCAGCTCCCGCAGTGCGCGGCCGGCCGACGTCAGGGCTGCCTACGCCGCCGTTCCCAAGACAACAGAGCGGCCCCGCCCCCGGGCTGTGTCCCTGCAGCTCCGCCCCTAGCCCGCCTCAGCGGGACCCCGCCCCCGAGCGCCCTTGCGCCGCTGGGAAAGCGCCGGCCTCTGGCGGGAATGAATCTCGTCCTCCCGGAGCTCTACGGGAGGGCGGAACGCGTTGCCTGGCGAGCTGAACCGCTCCTCGCCCTCACTAGCGAGAAAACTCTACCTCAGAGCTATAAGGAACTCGGAAATAGACACAGGCATCAAAGCCAGACGGGGAGGCCACGGCGGAACGCTTCTAGAATAGCAAACATGAACGAATGAGGTAATGAAGCGGAAAAACACTCGTCACCACCCCTCAACACACACGCGATAGTGCCCGCAGAGCGAAACGGGGGTTTTAAGCCTGGAGAATGAAGCGTTCTCCCACGGACAAATTCTTAACGGTAACCAAATTATCCAGGGTTCGCTCAGTGCTGAGTTCTTTCTATTGAAAACAAAATAAATATTAAAACGTAATCTTTTTTCCCCATCAAAGGCCTTCTCTTGTCCCACTTTGCTAATTTCTACTGCAGGCGCCATTTTTGCTGATTCGCTAGAGATGAAAAAATGATGCGATATTCAATTCTTAGAGAACATTTTCTGCGATTGGTACCATAACCTGTTGCTTCATTGTATGGTTGAAAGAGTTATGTGTATTTCTTTGAAGGCTAGTTTTCCCAGTCTTTGATATTAGCACATTCTACAAGCAAATCTCATTTTTCTCAAAATCGTATGAGGAGACAGTGAAAGGTATTAACCAATCTCTGCGTGCCGAACTGAGTTAATAAAATCTCCACTCTAATTCCTCTCCCTTTCTAGATTTCTCTTTGACTTTAATCCACCACTTTCCTCGCTGTGTTTTAGAAATACACACACCATTAAAGTATCCTAAATCATCTAACCAATCATGTCCACACTTCCTTTTTAACATCCCCAGTGTAGAGTCAGCCACCTCAACTGCCAGGGCCTAAAACCAGCATTTACTGGGTTAATTGTGAAATGACCCTTTGTTACAGTTAGTCAGTTAGTTAGTTTGAGACATGGTCTCGCTTTGTAGTTCAGGCTGCCTCAGAGCCCACTGTGTAGCCCAGGCAAGCCTCGAACTCAGCAATCCTCCTGCTTCTGCCTCCTGAGTGGTGGGATTACAGTCGTGAGCCACCATGCCAAGCCTTTGTTGTTTATTAGTTTCAACTAATAAGTTCCATTCTCCATGTTACTACCAGAATGACCTTAAAAATCTAAAGCTAATAATATTACGTGCCTGAAAATTACTCAAAGGCCACTTATGGAACAAAATTTAATTATTTGACTGGGATACAATATGCTCCAGCTCTCTGAATAGATTTATCTTTTCTTACTTCTCTGGTTCAATTTCATGCAATATTGAATTGTGTACACCATGTAATTTTTTTTTTTCCATACTAGGGATTGAACTCAGGCCCTTGTGCTTCCAAGGTAGGCATGGTGCCACTTGAGCTAAATCCCCAGCCCTACACCATGTAATTTTATGCAATAATGAATTACGTGTACCATACAAAACAATCCACACCATTGCGGCCTGAGTCCTTGTACATGTCATCTGCAGCCCTTGGGAAAAAAAACCCATCTCATACACTTCTGCAAAATATTGTCATCCTTAGACTCTTACATAGACTAACTTCTTTGAACCCTACTATTATAGCCTGTTAGACTGACTTACCAATTCTATATATTTTCATTGTATTGTAAGTTTTCTATCCTTACCATCTGCCACACTGTGAAACAGTAGGTATTTCATAAACGTTTGTTTAATGAGTAATAAGTCACACATATTTAGCTCCTTCTAGGGCTGTGCATTAAGTATCTAGTTTTACAAAGTGATAACTCTGGTTGCTCATTCTTTGTCAGGTGTTATTTTCAGTACATATTCACTAGTCTTATCAGTCTGAAGTCCACACCATTTACCTTCTCCTGATTCTAATAATAGCTTTCAGAGATGCAATAGGAGGAGTGGGCATCAAAGAGTATTTCATAGCAAAAGAGACATCTATGTAAATAACCAAATAATGTATAAAAGTGTCTAGATTGGGAAAAATTTCTGAGTAGTAGGAAGGAATTATTATTTTTTTTTCCTATCTATCTGGTAAAAGGATCGAGAGACAATGGTACAGTAAAAACAATAGTGAATATAGTGTCCAGATCCTGGTTTCTTGATTCCCCACTAAAAGGATCTAGGCCTTAGATAAATAGTTAATTGGAGAGTAGATGCTGAAAAATAACAGCACAAGTCTGAAAAGTACTATTGTAACAGAAATTAACCAATTCTTGTGGAATGATGAAACATATCATAAATACACTTAGCCACTTTGAAAAAGCTCCTATTGGCCACATTGGCTCAATCTGAGTATCAATGTAACATTATTATATAATGCAATAAATAAAACTAATTATTTGAATCAATATTGAAATAAATATTTTGAAAAATGAGGTAAAAGTTTTTCCTTTAAATCCCAACTATTAAATATGGAAGGAATGATGAGATGTAGAAATATCATTTTTGACAGCTGTTATAACAAAGATATGCTAAAACCAAGGTCAAAATTTTCAGACACATCATTTTTCATAACCTATTACTAGTTTCAAAGGGTAAATACTTAGCATTGTAGATATCTAGTACTAGTGGTCAAAATTACCATCATTCATGAGACAAAAATAACATCATGTACCACCTAGAAAGAGGCACTTAGAACATACTTCTGAATCTGATTTTGAGAAAAGATAGATAACACCAAATTGAGAGACCTTCTACAAAATGAGGGATCTGTGTTCTTCAGTGTTAAGGTAATGGAAGACAAAAGAACAACTAAAGAACTTTTTTTTAGGTTGAAAAGGAACAAGAATAAAGAGAACTGACCACTAAATGGAATACATGCTTCTAAATTAGATCCTTTTGCTATAAAGATATACTGGAATAAGTGGTAAAATTTGAATGAGGTACTGGATTAGATGATCATTGCTCCCTCCCTCCCTTGATCTTTCTCCCTCTTGCTCTCCTCTCTCTCTCTCTCTCTCTCTCTCTCTCTCTCTCTCTCTCTCTCTCTCTCTCTCTCTCTGCCCCCCCGTCTTATCTTTCAGAAAACAGTAAATTAATTTGTCAACTGGAAATTTTGGCAAAGGCAAAAACTTTAAATACTATTTTTTTTTGCAAATTTCTAATCTATTGCATTATTTAAGAAGTTTCAAATGTGCTAAGATATTTGGCTTAGGTAACTGGCTGCAGAATGATTAATAGAAATTCAAGAAATACATACATAGAGAAAAAAACATTTAGTCCTCAGTGGATTCTATCTAGCAGCAGTTTGGTATACATAGCAGTAAACTGGTTAATCAGAAAGCAGATGTGCTCCTTTAGTTCTCACTACCCAAGAATACAAGACTAAGATCACTGCTCTCTTGAACCCACCTTCATGACCTCATTTTAACTCCCTGGCCTCTTTAAAGACCCTATCTTAAATATAGTCACATTCTGTGATACTAGAAATTAGGATTTCAACCTTTGAATTTGGATATGTGGGTACAACTCATTCCATAACACTACTGTAGCCATAACAGATGCAGTGGTATTTGTTTGGATTGTGAATTAGACTGACTAACTAGAAAAACATGTTTTTAGAGAATTTTTATTATAAGCTAAGTAATAATGTTATTGAAGAATTATTGTTTTTTTCATTAGGTGAAAAAATATTATGGTTGTAATTTAGAGGCATAGAGGCCAATGACAAAGTATCTGAAATTTCCTTGAGAACATGTCAGTTTATAAAACAAAAAGATAAGGGGAAACCGTAAAAGCATATTGAAATTTTGGTAGCTGTTGGAACTGGCTAATAGATTTCATGTATTTTATTTTATCTTTTCTTTTTTTTTTTTTTCCAGACAGGGTCTCAATTTGTAGTTCAGTCTGGCCCTGAGCTCACTATGTAGCCCAGGAAAGCCTTAAACTCAGCAATCCTCCTGTCTCTGCCTCCTGAGTGCTGGGATTACAGGCGTGAGCCATCATGCCCGGCTTCTTTGTATGTTTTGAAATTTCCATACTTATAACTGAAAGTGAGACATATATTCATCACTGATTATGATCTTTTTTATATTCCTCCAAGCTTTTTTCCCACACATATACTGAGTATAATAAACTGTAAAGATATCTTCATACAATTAATTTCCCCAGTCATACTGTTCTTTATCTGATATTGTTAGTTTAGAAGACTTTTGATGTCAGGAATATGCATTTACTCCAGTCATTTTGGTGGCTTCATTCTCTATTATTTCTATTAGGAAAGTTTTTTATTGCTTATAACAAAAATGCCTAAATGTGGTAGTTTTCTTTTAAAATAAGAGACCTTTTAAAAATAAATCTCTCACATTACTGTTAAATTCATTTCTCAGTATTTTATATACATTTAATGCTATTTAGAATGTATTCGCCTCTTATATTTTCTAACCAGTGATTTCTCTTACCTGCTTTTCTTTCAGTGCTTCTTTGGTAGTTTTTGCTTATTTCCTTGGCCCTTTGATGTTAGAGTGTCCTAGTGTCTAGTTCTGTAGTTCCATTGTCACACAGCTACTCCCAAATATATCTCTACCACCTGTTCTTTCCTGACCTTCAGACTCACAAATCTAACTGTATATTAAATTTTTCCACATACATGTTACATAAATACCTCAAACTTATATTTTGTGACACAGCCTCTATCCTCTGTCTTGTCAAATGCCCCTTGAAGTTTCCCCATCTCATGTAATGGCATCTTCATTTTTTCTTCAGTTACTCAAGTCAAATACCAAGCATCTTCGAGAAATCTTTGACCTTTTTCCTTTTCTTGTATTTGAATTATTATGTTAGTGTAGATTTACACTCAAATCCCCTGTAAGAAAGGTTTATAACTCAGAAGGGAAATTTTTTTCCCACTTAAATTTTAACCCTGACAAACCTTGTTTCTCTTTATTGGTGTCATTATCGAGGGCTCCAGATTAGGAGGGAGTGAGACAGGGTCTTGCTGTGTTTAAGGGTGACACTGAACTTCAGACAACCCACTTGCCTTTGCCTCATGAGTGCTGATATTACAGGCATGTCTGGTTGCAGATTCATATAAATGTTTTAGTTATCACAAAGAATAAGGCCCTAGAGCCTATGTTTTTGGAAACCATCCATGTTCTTAGAGTCAGCAAGTTTCCCACAGCAGGAGTGCCCTCATCACCTGTCTTCTGCTTCTGTTCTCTTTTCTCTTTGGATCCCTGAGAATTTCTTCTACTTTACAGTGAACTCAATGATTCAATTTAGTTAGCCTTTCCTTCCCTCTCCTTTTCCTCTCTTCCTTCCATTTCTTTTTGTGAGAAGGTCTCACTCTAGACTAGGATAGCCTTTAGCTAACTGTACTATGTAACTTCAGCTGCTCTTGAACTTACAGTCCTGCCTCAGCCTTTCAAGTGCTAAGATTACAAGCATGTGTCACCATGTCCAGCCAATTTTCTTTTTTTCTTTCAAGGTATCTCTTTGACATATTGAGTAAAAAGAAATTCCTCCTTAAGAAATACATGTTGTGGGGACTTTTTCAAGTTAATAATAGTTGCTTTGTAACTGTGACTGGCATTCAAATTTAGAAGATGAAATACTGGCATACTGAACCTTTCTAATCCAGTTTCTATGAGACATAATCTTAAGTAAAGTATGAATCTATAATGTGGATTGTGTCAGAACTCGTGAAAACTTAATAGTGTACAAGGCTGTCTGTATATTTGTTGCCTATATACTAATACTATTTTTATTAGAAAACATTTTGATTTAGGTCTCAAAAGGAACCATGAAAAATAGAAACTGCAACAAAGACTAAGAAAAAACTAATAATAACTTCCATTTCAACCCATGTGCAGGCTAGTTCTCTAAAGCAATGAACACTAGATGGCAGCACATCCTCATGTAGTGTATCATTAACTGTACCCAAAAGATCTTGGTTTAAGGGTACATAACACGTAATCATGTATTGCTATGGATTCATTTCTTACAGAAACTCATTTACTGAAGTTCAATCTATTAGTTTAAATTTATAATAGTTGAAATGTTTTTGACACCAACCCTGAAAACTATTGTTTCTAAGTTAATACAGTACAGAATAACATCTGTACCTCCAGATTCTGGCAAAACCTATGCATAAGAATCCGGAGCCCTTTCCTGCCATTTAGGCAACCCTTTAGAAAATTGAACTTTAGTCTATGAAGAGAGGTCTTCTAGATGGACAAAAGACATATTTAGGACACTCACTCTTGTTTCTGAGTTGTAAGGCCTTTTGTGGAGCCTAATGTTGAAATTTTAGTCTTCTTGTTCATGAGGAATCTGTTTACTAGTTTGAGAAACAGCTTCAAAGCTCTTATCAAGTGATGATATCTGGGCTTCTCAACCTTTACTGTGAATAGTTATTCCTTCTCAAAATTCAAGAACTATGGTACCTAAAGAGATGACTAAAGAAGAGGAAATAAATATCATTGATGATCCTATCCTCAGATGCCTACCTGTCTCTCAGACAAATATAGGTCTCTCCTGCCTGTTTAATGAAAAGAAGCATACTGGATGATCTCCTTGATCTCTTTATAATCCTCAAACCAGTACATCAGTCCTTACTTCAAATGACTCGGGAACTCTACTAGAGGCTTGCTCCCCAGAGACTCGACTTCATATTCCCCAAATGCCTCCTTGTATTCCTCAGACAGCTTTTAGGCCCATGGAACATATTTGGAGTGGAGTTTCCTACTCTTCCAACTCACAGCTCATCCTGCTCCTAAGAGTGGTGGCAGAAGTAGAGGAAACTACTTGAATCCAGGTTGTTTTTCAATGGCAGATACCCAGCAATGCAAAGAAGGGTTAGGCTGACTTTCAAAAGATCCTGGTAGGTTTACAGTTGGGTTTCAGACTTGACCCTTGCTTCTGACCTACCATGGTGAAAAGTCTAATTTATCTTGGTCAGTTGCTAGACCTGATATAGAAAACAAAGAATGCTAGAAGAAGCTAGGTGATATACCAATGAAATACATACTAGAACAAGAGAAGGAAACCACCCCAGAGAGGTTGGTGTTCCTTCAGTGAAGTCAAACTGGACTGTAACATTAGTGGTAGTTTAAAAATTAAGTCTAGGGCTGGAGATTTAGCTCAGTGGTTCTGGTGCCTGCCTCAGAAGCGCAAGGTCCTGAGTTCGATCCTGGTAACCACATACAATGCTGGGCGTGGTGACTCGCGCCCACCAGCAATCAATACCACATACAATGCTGGGTATGGTGGCTCAGGCCTGTAATCCCAGCACTCAGGAGGCAGAGACAGGAGGATTGCTGAGTTCAAGGCTTGCCTGGGCTACATAGTGAGCTGAGGGCCAGCCTGAACTACAAAGTGAGACCCTGTCTCAAAAAAAAAAAAATTAAGTCTAAAATGATAACTGCTTTTATGATGAGATTTTAAAAATGCATTAAAAAACCTGGTAGTAGGGTGTGGTCACTCATGCCTATAATCCTAGCAATCAGTACCACACACCACAGAATGCTGGGTGTGATGGCTCGTGCTTGTAATCTCAGCACTCAGGAGGCAGAGCAAGAGGATTGCTGTGAGTTCGAGGCTTGCTTGAGCTACATAGTGAACTCAGGACCAGCCTGAACTATAAGGGAGACCCTGTCTCACAGAAAGAAAAGAAAGAAAGAAAGAGAGAGAGAGAAAGAGAGAGAGAAGGAAGGGAGGGAGGGAAGGAGAGAAAGAGAAGAGAAAGAAAAAAAGAAAGAAAGAAAGAAAGAAAGAAAGAAAGAAAGAAAGAAAGAAAGAAAGAAAGAAAAAGAAAGAAAGAAAGAAAGAAAGAAAGAAAGAAAGAAAGAAAGAAAGAAAGAAAGAAAGAAAGAAAGAAAGAAAGAAAAGAAAGTAAGAAAAGAGAAAGAAAGGAAGGGGAGGGAGAGGAAGGAAGGAAGGAAGGAAGGAAGGAAGGAAGGAAGGAAGGAAGGAAGGAAGGAAGGAACCTGGTAATTAAGAAAGGGTGGGAGAAGTTACGCAGGGCAAGAGGGAAACTCAAGATCTATTTCATAGCTGATTAGTAAAAGCTTTTCATAAATATTCAAGCCTAAATCTGTCTTCCAAGTAGGGATGGACACTGATGGGACTTCATTTCATTGGCAGTCATCCCCAAATATTTGGCACAAATTCCAAACTCTTCAAATGGGCTCCCATCCACTGATGACCCAATTGTCAGACACAGCCTTTTCTGTATTTAACAACTGGGATCTAGATGAAAACAAAAAGAGAAGGGCAGAGATAAAAAGACATACCAAAATTATAACTCTTGCAATTGGCATACTTTAAGTACATCCAGGTTGTCCAAGAGAAAGCCCAAGGCCAATCAAGGAAAAAGTTCTTGCCTTAAATTCAAGAACTGGATGCAGCAGCTGTAGCAAGCAGTCACCTGGGCCCTGCCCTGTATCAGACAGCTGATGTGGCTGACTTATGGTGCTGAAGGATTGATAGGCCCCCTTTCCAGAGAGAGGTTAGGCTAGCCAAACCCTTACCTCCTGCTCTGATGAGGACAGAAGGAGCCCAGGGCTACCTGCACTGCCTTTGTTCTGGACATCATCTCCTCTGAGGAACCTCAGGTGAGCCTAGACAGTAGGTGAAGCCAGTTCCATCTAAACTGCCTGAGTCCAAGAGCACTCAAAGGAAGAAAGCTACTCCTGTAAACCTATGGAAGACCTGAGATTCTTCTTCACTAAACGAGAGCCTGGTATTGCTGCGTCAAGTGCAGATAAGTTGTCATTAATGATCCTTAATCCATTATAGTTGGAATGGGCATTGGGACTCTAGCTTTTAATTAGGTCCATGAGGTGGGTAATATTGCTGGGGTATGGCTCTCAATCTCTTGATAGCTTATTTGTGGAAATCTCTAATGACTAGATCTCTCATAGTCCAAGAAATATTCTGCCATGCTTGTGTACAGTGCCCTTGACTTAAAAGTTTATCCATTCAAGGCTTGAGATGGTCATTTACACCACATGACTTTCCTGACAAGTTCATCAAGCTTTCCCTCAATGAACAGGTAGCTCAACAGTTCTTCATGTATAGAAACTAACACACACATACATACATCATACAGGGCTGGAGATTTAGCTTAGTGGTTCCGGCACTGGGCTCACTAATGCAAGGTCCAGAGTTTGATCACTGGTACAAAACAAAAGAAAAACCCAAACATCCAAAACCAAAAAAATAGGAAATAACTCTTTTATCATTGTTATAGGACAATTTTTTTTTTCCAAGCTGGCTGGTGGATCACACATCCCAAGGTACTAATTGAAGAGAACGTAGTCCTAGCAGGTGGGCCCTACAGCTCCTTTCAGGTGGAAGTAGCTGTATGAAGATGGAGATTGCCACATCCTCAGCAACTCACTAAGAATCATGGGAATTTATGTGTCTAGGGGGAAATGAGGCAAGAGGTTAAGGTTTGGCCAGCCAGTTGGGTAGGACGTGTGACCTGTCAGTCATGGAGATTCGGGATGTATATGCCCAATCCTTGCACCTGAAATCAGTCAGCAAATGCCATCTTCAGTTCTGGTATGAGATCAAGCAGGGTTTTGATATGATGGCTTAGGTCTGATATTAGTCAGAAGGATGGGTCTACACAAGATATCAACTATTAACCTTGTGGCTACCAGGCTGTCTCATTTTCAGGGACCTGCACTCACTGCAGACCATAATTATTTTTCTAACTTTAATATACTTAAAATCTTGCTATGTTAATAAAAACAGATATACAGTGTCTTATTATTGTATTTGGCACAAGTTCAGTCGGAAGATAAGAATTATCACAACAGTGATTTCAATATGGAATATAATTGTGAACTAGGGAAAGGATATATTTAAATACCAAAAGAGAACTCTTCAATTATAAAGGCTGTGACTATAGAAAACAGCTATTCCTGCTAGGATTGAGGGAAAGGAAGTTGGAAACCCCAAAGAGGAAAGCCAGAGGCTGAGATTCAGACCTCACAGTGGGAAAGGTTGCCATGAGCACAGAGCCTGCAGCTATAGTAACACTGAAGTGTTACTATAGCTTCTCCTGTTGCATGTCCAACAGGAGAAAAGTAACCAGAACTAAAAGTACTTCTTGATCATAATGTATGACATGCTGTGCTGCGTTTCCTTTGCTTAGTGTTTGCTAATGATTTTTACATCTATATTCACTAGAGATATTGGCCTGCAATTTTCTTTTCTTATAATATTCTTTGGCTTTGGTATCAGGATAATACTGGTCTTATAAAATGTGTTTGGAAGTATTCCCTCTTCTTCAGTTTTGTTTTGTTTTGTTTTGTTTTTTGGGGGGGTTTGAGACAGAGTCTCGCTTTGTAGTTTAGGCTGGCCTTCAGTTTACTATGTAGCCCAGCCAAGCCTTGAACTCAAAGCAATCCTCCTGCCTCTGCCTCCCTAGAGCTGGGATTACAGGTGTGAGCCAACAGGCCCAGATTGTGGCATGTGCTACTGATTGGTAGTGGGTGTGAGTCACCACGCCTGGCACTGTAGTATGTGGTTACAGGGGATTGAGCTCAGACCTTGAATTTGCACGATAGGCGTCAGAACCACTGAGCTAAATCTCTGGCCCTCTCTCACCTTCAGTTTTTTGGATGAGTCTGAAAGGATTGGAATTGGTACCAGGAATATGATCTAGTCCTTAGCTTTTCTTGTTTTGAAGATTTTCATCATGGCTCCTGTCGTTTTTATTACTCTGTTTAAATTTAGTGTTTCCTATTTATGATTTTATTTACTTGGATCTTTTCTTTTTTTCTTTACTTAGTTTGACTAAAGAAGACTGTTGAACTGTTGAGCTACCTGTTTGTTCTTTTCTTTCTTTGTTTCAAAAGATAAGCAACTCTTAATTTTTTTGTAGTGTTTATTTTATTTCTATTGTAATCTTTATTATTTCTTTCTTCTTAGTAATTTTGGGTTTATTTTTTTCTCTTCTTAGTTCCTTAAAATGAAAGTTTAATTTCTTATTTGAGATTTTACATTTTACTTTCTTTTTAATGTAGATATTTATTGCTATAAACTTCTCTTTTAGAACCTCTTTTGCTGCAAAGCATAGTTTGAGTTGTATTTCTATATTTGTGTCAAGATATTTTATAGTTTCCCTCTTGATGACTTTTTTGACCTATTAGTTGTTAAGAGATGTGTGGTTAACCTAAATGTCCATTGACAGATGAAATGTATAAACAAAATGTACCATATGCACATAATGGAGTACTACATAGCCCTAAAGAAGAAAAGCTTTCCATTTGTGACAGCATGAATTAGATGAAAGACATTCTGCTTAGTGAAATAAGCCAGACACAGACAGATTGTATGTTTCACATTTATGTGAAATCTAATATAGTAAAATTTATATAAGCAGAGAATAAAGGTTGGTGAGGGCCAGGGAAAGTCATCATTAAAGGACACAAAGTTTCAATTATGAAAGGAAAAGAAGTTCTGGAGATCTGCTACAATATATAAGAGTGGCCATGATCCCAGGGCCCTTGTGCTGCAGTAGACTGACTATTTATGGAAAGCCTTAAAAAGTTCGTCACCACTGGTATATAGGAGACAGTGCCTATGGCTAACAATATTATATTGTATACTTAAGTTTTCATGAGAGATTAGATTTTTTGTCAAATGTTTTGCCATAAACGGTGGAGAAGGAAAGAAATGTTGAAGGGAGATGGATATTTTTATGGCTTTTATGGTGGTGATGATTTCATAGATCAGTACTTCCAAACTCATCAGATTGTCATTAAGAGTGTATAGTGTTTCATATTACAATCATCTCAATCATTCCTCAATAAGTAGTTTAAAATAAAATTCAAAAACAGCTCCTTTCCTTCCAACATTGTAGTTTTTTCTTCCAGTTTCCTTTTTTGCCAGATCCTAGATGGAACCAGCCAGCAAATACCAGATGTTGTGTCCAGGCCCAAGAAGGAGAGATTGATTTAGAACTGAAAAGGCAATGAATTATAGACTGGGATAACTATTACTGAGCATATTCAAGAAAGTGCCATCTTTTTTTCTTGTTTGTTCTTTTCTTTCTTTTTTTTAAAACATTGCCTCACTTTGTATTTCAGAGTGGCCCTGAACTCACTGTATAGCCCAGGTAAGCCTTGAGCTCAGCAGTCCTCCTACTTCTGCTTCCCAACTGTTGGGATTACAGGTGTGAGCCACCATGCCCAGCATTGTGGTATGTGGTACTGTTTGCTGGTGGGTGTGAGTCACCATGTCCAGTATTGTTGTATGTGGTTACTGGAGGTCAAACTCAGGACCTTGCACTTGCTAGGCAGGTGCTGGAACCACTGAGGTAAAGCTCTGGCCTTGTTTGTTCTCTTCTAACCTTTCAATTGTTTCAACTTTATAGATATTTTTTTTCCTGTTTAACAATTCAAAAAAGTACTTGAAGTTTTTTAATTGTTTGACATTTGTTTAAAATTAAGGCAGTAATGCCAGGCACGGTGGCTCATGCCTGTAATCCCAGCACTCAGGAGGCAGAGGTAGGAGGATTGCTGAGTTCAAGGTTCTTCTGGACTACATAGTGAGCTCAGAGCCAGCCTGAACTACAAAGCAGGACCCTGTCTCAAAAAAAGGCAATAAAACTTGTTTGTTGTAGGCTGAGCTTGTCAACTGATCAGCATTGCTTTAGAGTGTTTGGATGGTTAGCAGCCTCATCAGTTGTCTTATCTTTCTCCTGATGATGCTACTCCTATACAGAAGAATCTACCCACTTTTTGCTAGAAGGTAAATACCTAGCCACTGAGCATTCCAACTTTTGGAGTAAGGGGGTGGAAGGAGCAATTATAACATACTAATTTTCAAATAATCCTCCATTTTTAACTCTACTGTTATGCTACCCTTTCCTGTTGTTGTCCTGTTGAACATCTCTGTATTTCTGCAAGGGCAGTTTTCTTAGCTTCTTTACATGCCATTTACATTAGCTTCTTCCAACTATCCCAACAAATCATCATATACATGGTAGTTTAAATCAAAATATTCTTTCATGAGTCTGGATGTTAGAAGTAAAAAGTCAAGGTATAAGCAATTAATTGTCCTTTCAAAGGCTCTAGGAACAAATATATTCCTGTTTCATGCAGCTTCTTCTGGCTTTGGGTGTAATTGTTGCTTGTAACCAGACCCCCTCCAGTCTCTGCCTCTGTAAATCTGTCTTCTGTCTATGTAATCTGTCCCCTCTTCCTTATTCCTATATGAACGGTTATCATTGGACTTAGAGACCACCTAGAAAATTCAGAATGACCTGGAGACTTTTAACTTAATTTATATCTACAAAGACCCTTTTTCTAAGTAAGGTAACATTCACAGGTCCCTGGGAAAAATGTGTAAGTGCCATCATTCAACTCACTATACCATTCTTTAGACTGTTTAATCATCCCTTTAAGAAATTTGAACCAGGCATGGTAGCTCATGTCTGTAATCCCAATACTCTGGAAGGGTAAGAAGGAGAATGAAAGGTTTAAGCCTAGCCTAGACAACTTACTGACTTATCAAGACCTTATCACATTATAAAGAAAGAATGATAATTTTTAAAAATTCTGGAGAATGTAGTTCAGTGTGAAGCCCAGGGGTTTAGTTCCCATTTCTGCAAAATTAAAGGAAAGAAAAAAAAGAAATTTAAATGACATTTATTGTTTACTAAAAGCTTACTTTCTGTCCACTAGTAAATTTATATATTGCCTCTCTCTCCATCTCTATTTCAGTTGATAGATAATGTGTTTGTATATATCTGTACATAGATAGAGACATATAGATATGTGTATATGTATTTCCTTTATGAACCATTTACTGGGTTATTGAGAAGAAAGGAGATAAATGTGTAGTCAGCACACAATTTTGGCTTTGGCTCATATTTCTTTCAGAAAAATTTTCACTAGGTAGTCTGAATAAAATCAAATTAAGTTAAAGTCTGAAAAAGTACAGAATAAGGCAGGGTATGTAAAACAGTTTAATTAATTTTCTCTTTAATATTCTTCAATCTGTTCCACCATGACCGTCAAATGTTCAGAATTTTCATGTTTCAGGTACCAATAAATATTCAGTTTGTCTGATACCTCTCATTTAGGAGAGGAACAAAGAAAGTAGAAGGAAAATATGGAAACAAAGCTTTTCTAAATAAAGAAGGGAAGAAAGGTTGAAGAGAGGGAAAAGATTGGGGAAAAGATAGAATCAAGATATATTATGTACAAGGCCGGAGATTTAGTCCATTGGTTCCATTCCCTGCCTAGCAAGTGCGAGGTCCCTGATTTGATCCCTGAATTGATCTCCAGTAACCACATACAACAATATTGGGCATGGTGGCTCATGCCTACCATCAATCAGTACCACATACCACAGTGCCGGGTGTGGTAGCTCATGCCTGTAATTCCATCACTCAGAAGGCAAAGTCAGGAGGATTGCTGAGTTTCAAGACTTGCCTGGGCTACATAGTAAGCTCAGGGCCAGCCTGAACTATAAAACAAGACCATATCTCAAAAAAAAAAATAAAAGATATATACAAGTACAAATTTCATATGATAAATGTGATCATTATGTATTATCTATAATGTATTGAGAAAATTAATTTAAAAATAAGAGGAACAAATTGATAGAAAAGGAATGCTTTTAACTTATGCAAAGCTGAGAGTTATTACATTTTGCTGGCCATTATATTTTCAAATATTTTACTGCCTAAAACATGGTTATGACTGCAAATTTCCAACTAGTGATAGCAATAAATGGCATATATGATACAACTTTGCTGTGGCCCAGATAACTAATCAGTCATATCATTTGTTCTCAGCTGATCTCTAGAAAAGCAAGTTTTGAGGCCCAAAATTATTAGAAAAATTCAGTATTCTCACCTGCGTGGAAAAGAAAGCTAAAACAGGATAAGTAGAACAAGAAGGTACTTTCTGTAAAGCCCATTTCTCCCTTCTTGCTTGTTGTTAAAACTTGTTTTTCCCCGGGCATGGTGGCTCACGCCAGTAATCCCAGTACTCAGGAGGCAGAGACAGGAGGATTGCTGAGTTCGAAGCTTGCCTAGGCTACATAGTGAGCTCAGAGCCAGCCTGAACAACAAAGTGAGACCCTGTCTAAAAAAAAAACAAAAACAAAACAAAAAAACCCTTGTTTTTCATCTTCTCTGCAGCCATGGGCTTGAGGGAAGTGACTCACATCTTCTGTCAGAGAGAGGAATGGATACTCTTAGCTAATCCTGAATTCTGTTTTTCAGAGATTGGTTTAGGAAGTATCATGTGGTTTTTCTAGCCTATGAAAAATAAGGGGATGTGGGCTGTGGTTGCTTCTTACAAGGGCTTGCTCTTAGCAATAAGAGACTAACTTTATTCTAACTCTGGATGTGGCTGGGTGAGGAAGTGATATCTAGAGCTGCTGTAACCACTTAGGCCATGAGGAAAACTGACATAAATTGTCAAGCCAAGACACTAATATGGGAGAATAATAATATGACAAGAATCTGGTCCTTGATGCTGTTTAGCTAGCAAATTAGCCAGTCTGCACTGCCCTGTATTACTAAGGATTCACCAGAAAAACATGAACAATGTGATGTATATATAAACAATAATAAGATAGTGGCTCCTGAGGCTATAGAAGCAAAGTCCCAAGAGCTGCAAGAGGCAAGCTGGAAATCCAGATGAGCCAATGGTGTAGTTCCATCTCAAAGGCTTGCTAGTCTAAGATGTAGGGAAAGCCAGTATTTTAATATGAGTTCAAACATAGGAAAAAAACCAAAAACAAAAAACAAAACAAACCTCAGGTTTCAGTTTGGGTGCAGTCAAAAAGAAGCAGTTCCTTCTCATTATCACATAATCAGTCTTTTTGTTCTATCCAAGACTTTAGTAAATTGCACAAGATCTCCCACATAACAGAGGGCAATCTACTTCACAGTCTATTTATTTCAATGTTAAAATCATACAAAATATCCTCATGGAAGTACCTAGTATAATGTTGGATCAAATAATTAATCAGGCAGTGACTTACTTTAATTAACATAAAATTAACTATCATCATCTTCCACTTTTGGATTTCATGATAAATTTCAACAAAATTTGACAAATCTTAAAAATGTCCTTTTGTAGTAGAATAAAGACATTAAAAATACTTTGATCTGTCTCTGCCTATTGTTGATCTAGAATTACAGTATCATGGTGAGTTTTTAAAAATTAAAGTACAGTATGGGCTGGAGATTTAGCTCAGTGGCTTCAGCGCCTGCCTCAAAAGTGCAAGGCCTTGAGCTGGAGGGTTAGCTCAGTGGTTCCGGCACCTCGCAAGCGCAAGGTCCTGAGTTCTATCCCCGGTAACCACATGTAAT
>PVIC010017761.1:0-32523 GCA_004025085.1 Thryonomys swinderianus
TTTAGGAGCACAACCTTGAGACACTACATCTGGCCCCTGTCCCCTCTTTGCTGGTGCTCTTCCTCTGTACTCTGCCTCCAGGTGCCATGAAGTAAGCAGCTTTCTTCCCCTACACTCTCCCATCATGATATGTCTGCCTCAGAGCCAGGTGGCCATGGACATCCAAAGGTGAGACAAATTAAATCTCCCCTCCTTGTAGGTATGAAATGGTCTGGCCCAGCAATGGAGGTTCTGACCAATATACAAAGAATTTATTAAGTAAAAAAAGAGCAGAGGAGCATTTTTGTTTAAGTAGAGAGGAAAATACAGGCAAGAGTAAGCATTAAGAAGTAAGATATAGGGCTGGGGACTTAGCTCAGTGGTTCTGGCATCTGCCTGGCAAGCGTAAGGTCCTGTGTTCAATTCCTGGTACCATATACCATAATGCCAGATATGGTGGCTCACACCTATAATCTCAGCACTCAGGAGGCAGAGCAGGAAAATTGGTAAGTTCGAGGCCAGCGTGGGCTACATAGTGAGTTCAGGGCCAGTCTGAACTACAAAGTGAGGCTCTGTCTCAAAAAAAAGATAGAAGAGGGGACAGAACTGCAGGGACAGGTCTAAGAGCAACTGTGAAGAGAAACAATTGTGTGTGGGTGTGCACCTATGCACATTTGTAGAGTGCTGCTCTTGGGAAGGGTGGTAAAGGAAAAGGCCAGAGCTAAAACTAAGTCATACATCAATGGCTAGTCTCAAATTCTCCATGGGCTTTACCCAGCAGGCAGTTCAGTCACAATAGTGAGAGGGCAGAAAAATGAGAATGATGTGAAAATGTTCCAGAAAATAAGAATCATCAAGAGAAATTTTAAGGTGAAGTAAAGCATAGGAACTGTCCGCCGTACTTGCTACTGTGACACTGAAGATGAAGTTCACTTAATCCTTGAAGATTAAAGCCTCTTCTGAGATTAACACTGTACTTACTGCTGTCTTCTCTTTGCATTTTCTTGTGTATCTTTGCTGATTCTTACAAGCCTTTGTCTGTGTGGTACTGGGGAACTGCAAACAGGGAGCAGTGAACTATATTTTTTTCTTTTTAATTTGAGACAGGATCTTGCTAAATTGCCAAGGCTAGCCTGAACTTTCAGTCATGCTGGTTCAGCCTCACTTGGGCCTCCTGAATAGCTGGGGTTACAGGTATGTACTGCCACACCCAATTTGCTTTTAAATTTATAGTGATACTTTTTTTTTTTTTTTGAGACAGGGTCTCGCTTTGTAGTTCAGGCTGGCTCTGAGCTCACTATGTAGCCAGGCAAGCCTCGAACTCAGCAATCCTACTGTCTCTGCCTCCTGAATGCTGGTATAGTGATACTTTTTATCAGGTAAGTACTGTTTTATCATTTTTACTATGGTATGTCTTCCACTCAATCTATACATTCCTTACCAGAGAATTTCATGTATTTGCATAAAAGGTACTCATTTTGTATTGTTACATTCATAAAGTATTTTCAGAGAAGAAATGCTCTTCAAAATTTTCTACTACTGGGGCCAGAGGGTTAGCTCAGTGGTTCTGGCGCCTGCCTCACAAGCGCAAGGTCCTGAGTTCGATCCCGGTCACCACATACAATGCTGGGCATGGAGACTCACGCCCACCAGCAACCAATGCCACATGCCACAGTACTGGGTGTGGTGGCTCATGCCTGTAGTCCCAGTACTCTGGATGCAGAGACAGGAGGATTGCTGAGTTCGAGACTTGTCTGGATTACATGGTGAGCTCAGAGCCAGCCTGAACAAAGCGAAACCCTGTCTCAAAAGGAAAAAAAAATTTTTTTCTACTACTGGGCCGGAGAGTTAGCTCAGTGGTTCCAGTGCCTGCCTCACAAATGCAAGGTCCTGAGTTGGATCCCGGTAACCACATACAATGCTGGGTGTGGTGACTCATGCCCACCAGCAATCAATGCCACATGCCACAGTACTGGGCGTGGTGGCTCACGCCTGTCATCCCAGCACTCGGGAGGCAGAGGCAGGAGGATTGCTGAGTTCGAGGCTTGCCTGGGCTACATAGTGAGCTCAGGGCCAGCCTGAACTACAAAGCGAGACACTGTCTCAAAAAAAAAAAAAAATTGAAAACCTAAAAACAACCTTTTACTCATATCAATGTTAAATAGATGAACTAAAATTGAGCCATGTATATAATTCTTAATCCAAGAAATTGATATTTATGACAGGAACTTAACAATGAATAATAAAACCATGAAGTAGTCTTAGAACATTCCCACACTAATATTTAATCTTGTCACCAAACTGCCCCTCTGAGGCTCTGATCACTGGAATACTCAGCTTTAAGACCAAAAATGTTTTAGGACAGTACATGTACTTGATAACAAAGTGAGGATCTGAAGTCCAGAAATCATATCAGGAAGCAAATCAAAACATGGGTCATAATTAATTGCTTAAAAATTCAGCTTATTGCCGGGTGTGGTGGCTCACACCTGTAATCCCAGCACTCGGGAGGCAGAGACAGTAGGATTACTGAGTTCAAGGCTTGCCTGGGCTACATAGTGAGCTCAGGGCCAACCTGAGCTACAAAGCGAAACCCTGTCTCAAAAAAAAAAAAAATCAGCTTATTGCCAGATGTAGCAGTTCATGCCTATAATCCCAGCACTCGGGAGGCAGAGGCAGGAGGATTGCTGCAAGTTCAAGGCCAGCCTGGGCTACATAGTGAGTTCAGGGCTGACCTACAAGGCAAGACCCTATCTCAAAAAACAAAACAAAACAAGGCAAAAACAACAACAACAAAATTTTTTTAAAAAAATTCAGCTTAGTGTGTATCAAGTGTAAAATGGAAAGGACAGGGAGGCAAGAAGGAAGAAAGGAAGAGAAGGAAAAAGGACAGACTCAGAGAATATGTGATATGTAAATAAGTCTACATCACTGACAATATATTTTGATGTTGGCAAAATCTGTATGATAGGAAGCCAGGAATTTAGTTCAGTGTTTCCGGTGCCTGCCTTGTAAGCACAAGGTCCTGAGTTCGATCCCCAGTAACCACATATCACAATGCCGGGCATGGTGGTTCAGGCCTGTAATCCCAGCACTCAGGAGGCAGAGCCAGGAGGACTTCTGTGAATTCAAGGCTTACCTGGGCTACATAGTGAGCTCAGGGCCAGCCTGAACTACAAACCAAGACCCTGTCTCAAAAAAAAAAAAAAAGAAAAGAAAAATCTGTATGATGGGACAAATACCTGACATCCACAAGTTAAAGGAGGAAAGGTTTATTATAGCTTTCAGTTTGTAGAGGTTTCAGTCCATAGTTGGCTGGTTCCAAGACAGGGTGGTATGGCAGGGGGGCATGACAGAGGAGAAACAGTCCATGGCATGGCAGTCAGGAAGCAGTTGCAGCAAGCCTCCTTTCCCTTTTTATTTCATTCAGGCGACAACCCTATTAGACAGTGTCACTCACATGCAAAGTGGGTTTTCTGCATTCGGTAAATCTATTCGACCACACCCAGAACTCCACTAATCCAATTAGTGGACTGACTCAGTTATCACACTCATGATTCAGTTGCTCCCAAAGCCCCACCCAGGAACACATGAGGTTTGGGGAGCATTTTAAATTTAAACTACAACAATTAGTGATGGATTTGGCAATGTTTCTCTACATTAGAGCCAAGCACCCGCTCTCTAGTATATACTTTCCACATTCATCTATCTGCACACAAATGCTCATATTAGTAAATCTACCGGGACAATTTAGAAATAGTAATGGTGGTATAGTGCATATTTAAGGCACTGGATATGATTCCCAACCCCAAGAAAAAGAAAAGAAAAGGAAGAAGTAGTTATTACAATACTATGCACTCTTGTTTTTTTCAACAAATGCATCACACAGGTTAATAATCATGTAAGAAATTGTGCTGTTTGAGCAAGACACATATACTAATACTGGGATTGTATTAACCCCAACATACTGTATTTCTGCCACTGGACCAACTTTATGATTCACTAAACTTAACACCTTACACTAGTTTTTAATCTTTAGTCCTTGAATTTAATAGTTTGTTCACTCTTTTCAATTTGCTCCTATTAGTTTTCATTTTCCTATCATTTCTACCATTATATTAACTGAATTTCCTTATAGACATAATTGAGAATTATCACTGCCAGAATTCTTCTAGCTTTAGAAAAAAAAAGTTACTTTGTCCCAGTGCTGTTATTACTTTTTTATGGTGCTTCTCATATAAGAAAAATCATTTAGTTTTTCCTCTTTATATGTACTCAGTGATCTCTTTTTTTTTTTTTTTTTTTGAGACAGGGTCTCGCTTTGTAGTTAGGCTGGCTCTGAGCTCACCATGTAGCCCAGGCAAGCCTCAAACTCAGCAATCCTCCTGTCTCTGCCTCCCGAGTGCTGGGATTACAGGCATGAGCCACCACGCCCGGCAATCTATTTCTTATTTTTGAATTTTTAGAGAAATAGCAATCTGTTACAATTTAAAGTATAAATGGATTTGTTTTCTTAAAATTATTAAGTTGACCTCACACATTCCTTTCTATTTGACCATAGGGACATGTGGGAAGAAACGCTGAAGCAGAATCATTATTCTGAAATAGTTTCAAAGACAAAACAGGAAGACTAGAAGATCAAAAGCCAAGAGATTATTGATCCTAGTAAGGAAAAACCTTCAAGTTAAAAAATAAACTGCAGCCAGGTGTGATGGCTCACGCCTGTAATCCCAGCACTCAGGAGGCAGAGACAGGAGGATTGCTGAGTTCGAGGATTGCTGAGTTCGAGGCTTGCCTGGGCTACCTAGTGAGCTCAGGGCCAACCTGAACTACAAAGCAAGACCCTGTCTCAAAAAAAAAAAAAGAGAATTAAGTTGTGTCATGTACTCGTACAAATTTTCAATGTCGACTGTGATCACAACATGTATATAAAATGTACCAATAAAATCAATTTTGTAAAAACTGCATCTTCGTTACTATCACACGAGGCAAACACAGAAGCAACTCACGCTGCAACACTGCAATGCTCTCTGCATGGTCTTTGTGCTCTCACTGTTTGTGCTCTCACTGTCCCTCCTGTTTATTCTCCACACAGAAGCCAATGTGATTTTATCTTATTATGATTTAATGTCCAATTTACTTTTTAATGTATGTAATAGATTCACATGAAATAAAGTACATTCCTATGGTTCGAAAACAGAAGGTACAGGGAGAATTATGTCCCTGAGATGTGGACAGTGAGTCCCCTCAACCTTTGAGTGCCTCCTGTGGACTTCTCTAGCTGCACCCTTTCGATACACAAGTCAGCAAGACCCAGGGCTGGAGCCTAACCAGAGGTAACTTCAGCTACATGGAATCCTGCGGTCCCTGCCCAAATGAATTGAGCCTGCCCAGGGGCCCATTCAGGGGTTATCCTCCCTATGGCTGACCACAGGATCCAGGAGCCCATTCCTACATGCGGAGAGAAGACAAGGGCAGACAAAGGCAGACAAGGTTAGACTAAGTAGAGTTGGGGTCTGAGTATGCACAGGCTTGCCAGGCAAGGCTCACCAAATCAGAACAGGCCTGAGAAAAGGTATACAGTGGAAACAACTTGTTCTCATTCCTGTCCCCGGTCAGTCTTCCCCTGGCAAGGATAAACACTGTTCTACACTCAAATTATCACTTTAAACCACAAATCTGAAAAACATAATCTCTAAACTAAAATATTTTGGTGGTTCTCCATCACCATTAAAACCCAAAGGTTTTAAAGGTCAATACTTAACAAACTACAACACGCATTAGAATCACAGGGGGATTCAGACACAATTCAGCGGGTGGAGTGCAGCCTGAGACGCACTCAAACGCCCTTCTAGGTATGAGTATCATGGGGGTACGTAGGATACTTTCTTCCTGGCCTACCTCTCTTAAAAAGACGCAGGTGCAGCTAGTTCAGGCAGATGGGAGGGAAGGTGGGTAGAAACTGCCAAGCAATAATAATAGCTAATATTCATTCATTCATTTATCAGGCATTTGTATGTCCTAGCACTGACCTAGAGGGCTCAGCAGTGAACAACAACAACAACAACAACAATAAAAATCATCATCATGGCACTTTCAACCTACTAGGATAGATGGGTAATCAATAAGCAGCAATACTGGTCGGGTGGTATTTGGGGCTTAGAAGAAAAATAAACTGAATAAGGAACTGAGGATAAGAAGAGGTACTATTTTATTTTAGACTACTGAGGTAAATTTAAGAAGAAAGATTTTTTTATTATAGTAAAAACTAAGGCAAGCAAAATGATAAATACCTTAGTGGAAACAAAGTGCTATTATCTTTTTTTCCCTGGTGATCAAACTGAAGCTTAGTGGGTAAGGAAAGGGACAGGGAAAGGCTGCACAGTGTGTACTAAGTTACAGTTAGAAGTGCAAGAAGCTCCAGAGCATTCTTACAGAGAGTGGTGAGTATGATAACAATAATGTATATACAGTTCTAAAAACTTTTAGAAAAAGGGACTTGAAAAGTTTTCACCATAAAGAAATGATAGATCTTAGAAATGATAGGCATATTTAACATGATTTAAACAATATGTGATATATACACATGCAAAAACATTACATGGTACTCCAATAACATGTTTAATTTTGTTTCTGTGCAAGTTAAAAATGAAAACAACCAGACAAAACTTACTAAAGCTTGGCGATATTAAATACCTTACCCAAGTCTAAACACTTGGCCCAAACCAGTATGTATCCTGACATACTAATACAAATTTCAGTATTAATATGTATTTCTTTCTCATGTTACATGAGGGCTACAACTCCGATGTGCTCAGCTGGAGACCCTGCACTTTCATATTCTGGAAGCCAGTGTTGAACTTCTAACCTGTAAACTGTCATGTTTGGGCCATCCACTTTATGACCAGCATCATAAAAAATCCAAGTACAAATAATCATCAGACACACTGGAAGAGTATCAGCAGACCAACAGGGATGAACTAATGTTTATTCAATAAAATTCCCCTTTGTTGTTCTTAAGCTCTCAAATTACAATCACTTAAAAGTTTCACTAAAATTTAAAAAAATAAGTTTTACATGCAGCAAATCACTCAAGATTTAGCAGTGGTTCTTAAATTTCTAGGGATCACAATGTCTTTGAAAACCTGAAAAACCTGGGCTCTTTCCCCATGAAAGTGCAGGTAAGTATACACAGGCTTTTGGTGACTACTGTTTTATACTGGAAAAGTTCAAACTCAGGGCCATGTGCATGTTAAGCACATGCTCTACCACTGAGACACACCACTAATCCTCTATCCACAGTTGTGAATGGAAATTAAAGGTCAGAGATTTCCCCAAAAGCCATAACCCACAGTGTGAGAATTCTTAAATTTTAGCAACTTTCAAAACAAATCTGTTTTGAAAATGTCCCATTCACTAGTCAATATGTTTCTCTTTTACAAATTACTTCATCTAATTTGTTAACTCTATTAGCACATTAAAAAGTATTTTCATTTAAAAGTTTTGCAGAAAAAAAAGACAAAGCTAGCTGTCAAGAACTACTTATTTCAACTTCTCTAATGGCAAGTATGAATTGGCCCTAAATATTTTTACTATATGTAAGTGATTTAAGGATTTGCCTCATGGCTTGTGATAGGTATATTTTGAATGCAGCTCTGATCCTTGAGAAATACAGATATAATTTCACCAAACCAGATATAACTTTCTTATTAGAGCAAGGTAGGTTGGTCCCTTACTCCCCAAATCATGAAATTCCATCCTACACTAAGAAATTTACCATTTTTCTGTTTTATAGTATATTGTGAACTTAGACTACTTTTTAATAAGCAGAGTGTAATACTACAATATATAACAAAATGTGGTGAGAGCAGGTAATTAAAATAACTATTGGTATTTGATGTCTACATTTTCTTACACAACAACTAAATCACAATTTAGTAGAAGTTTCATTGGCATAATATATCCAATTATTAAACTGCTCCATAGGGAGTTTAAAATAAATAAAGGTATAAATATATAGTTGAACAAAGTCAACTGCATTTGTGATTTTATCCATATTATGTTATATAATATAGTATATAAATAACTATGGAATAATTTTAAAATATAGGTATTTTTGGTCAATTTTTTTTTTGAGACAGGGTCTCACTTTATGGTTCAGGCTGGCCTCGAGCTCACTATGTGGCCAGGCAAGCCTCGAATTCAGCAATCCTCCTGCCTCTGCCTTCTGAGTGCTGGGATTACAGCCATGAGCCACCATGTCCAGCTGGTCAATATTTTTCAATAAAAATGGCAAAAACATTTGGGCTGAACAGATTTAGGAATATTATAACTGGTGGATTTATATTATTTGCCCTCAACAGAGTAAATTATAAAGTATATTTTAATTTCAAGAGCCAGTATAACATTGAAACTAATAGAACAAACAAAATCAAACACCTGACTGAACTCTAGATTTGCTAGCTGAATAGGGGCAATTTAGATAAACTTTGAATGCTTCAGCTTCCTTTTATTAAGGGGACAAGATAAATAGTGAATTCATGTACACAAAACTTAAACAGGCAACTAGAAAAAAATCCAAGCATTGGAATGTGAACCGAGGATAGTGATTTTCATCTCTTTTTCTCACTCATGTAGATGAGTGATTAAAAAAGTTCCAGAGAGAGTATAAATATCTGTGGAATGAATAATAGATATGATTATTAATATGGTTATCTTCTGGATGGATGGAAAAATACAGCCAGTTAAGCTTGTATATTTAAACTCAGCATCTTTCCTTTTCTACCCTAAATTCCCTCTGAACCAAAATGGAATATAAGTGTTCTTAAATTATAAACTTGTCTTTCCTTGAGGCCCACAGCTCCAAAAATATGAGACTAGAATTTAGTTAAGCAAGAGTGCCATCTAGTGCTTATAAAAGCTACAAGCTAAGAATTCATAGTAAATTTTTATTCAAGGTGAAGATAAAGGGGTGGGGAGCCTTAAAACAAAAAATAAGGTTTGTATATGTAAGAGCTGGTATTATCCAAAGTTTCAGGCATCCATCAGGAGTGCTAGAAAATATCCCCTAAAGATAGGGAAAATTATAGCATCGAAGTTATCTTATTCTAAATAGTATTGTTTGTACTCACTATAAAAATTTTGAAAGTGTATGAAACCATAAATCACTGCTGAAAGATAAACAGCTTTTTGTGTGTATGCACATTTATATCTACCTATTGTATCTCTAGCTTAAAATAAAGTAAAATACATAAAATAATTTAACAATGTTTCACCAACATATTAAAAATGAAATTAAAATATTATAATAGTAAAGTATAGCAGCTTGAGTTTGAGACCTGAATAAAATTTGAGCAATATTTAATCCCTATTATTCATTTGATGATGCTCACAAAAATCTGTGGATTTATTTTTAATTCCTTTTCACCCCAAGTCATTGGTACAGATGAGATTTGATTCATAGCTCATTAGATAATCCTTAATAAATGAAAAGAAAGCTGTCTGCCACATTCCTTTTGGATAAATGCTATTTTTAATGCAAATAGGAAATGGGAAATTTTCCAGAGCTGCATAAGAATAAGGGAGAAAGGAGATCCATAGGAGAAAGGGAAAAGAAAGAGGAAGAGGAGGGTGCTAGAGACTGGTAGGCCTCTCTCACAGAGGTTTGGTGGATGCCAACAAGTGAGGGGGAGAAGCCAACGATGGACATCCAGTAGCTTGAGTACCCTGTGACACTTTTATGATAGACTGCTTGCAAGGACGGAAACCATGACTGTCCTCACAGTATTTCCTTTCCTCCCAAGCCCTGTCTACTAGCTATCCTAGCCTGGGACCAGTTCCTGATATACCCACCTGGAAGAAGGAGTTGCTTTTTTTTTTTTTTTTTCTCAGTTTAGAAGGGTTCGGTCCATGGGTAGTTGGGTCCAAAACATAAATACACCATGGTGAAAGGCCTTGGTGGAGGAATGCTGCTTAACTCATGAAGGCAGGAAACAGAGGTGGGGAACAATGTTCACCTCTGGACCAGAGACCAAAGATAGATCCCACAGTCTCTAATGATATGCTCAGACACACCCAGAATGTGCTTTACCAATCCCCTAGGCAGCTCCAAGCCAATCAAATTGACAAGGACGCTTAATTGGCATAATCTTGCTTCAGAAGACAGGTGTTATGGTAAACTGCTTTAAAAATTGCTCCTAATGATTTCCACCTCTTAAAACTCACTCCTTCATGTAATCTCCTTCCCTAGAGTACAGGCAGAACCTACTCTGTAACAGAATATAAAGGAAAAAGTGATGAAATGTCTCTTCTGAGATGAGGTTAGAAAAGATTCTAGCTGCTGCCTTGCTGACATTCTCTCTGGTTCTCACATGCTTTCTCTAAGAAACAAGTGGAGAGACTCAAGTGGTAAGGAATGGAGCGGAGTCTGGGGCCATCTGCCAACAAGAAACGCTTCTTTGTTTTTATCAAGGAACTGAATCCTGAATCATGTGAGCATGGAAGCCCGTCTTTCCTCATAAGCCCTTAGATGAGACAGTGGCCATGGCTGACACCTCTACTGCAGCCCCCATGGGAAACTGAAGTAGAGATCTTAGCTAAACTGTAGCAGACTCTTAACCCACAGACACTCTGATTTTAAAAAATGGTGTTGTTTTAAACTGCAACATTTGTTATAAACAAAAGTCACTGATTTGGGGGCCAGAGATATAGGCTTGGTGGTTCCTGTGCCTGCCTCGCAAGTGCAAGGTCCTGAGTTCGATACCCAGCAACCACATACAATGCTGGGCATGGTGACTCATGCCCACCAGCAATCAACACCACATACCACAGTGCTGGGCGTGGTAGCTCATGCCTGTAATCCCAGCACTCGGGAGGCAGAGACAGGAGGATTGCTGAGTTCGAGGCTTGCCTGGGCTACATAGTGAGCTGAGGGCCAACCTGAACTACACAGTGAGACCCTGTCTCAAAAAAAAAAAAAAATTACTGATTTGGTTGTTAAAAGCTCTTCAAACTAATCAGAAGGATAACACCTGGGTCTCCCTCGCCACAGCCCCCAACTATCACCTAAACCCATGCCCCACTTCTCCCTCTGGCAGCACTGACACTTCTAGTGGGGGGGTTACAAATGAGATTTTGCTCAGTTCACCTTCGCTGTCTTTATTTCCCACCCACTACTTTTCACAAGATCTGAAATAAACAATTGGACACCTGAACAAAGTTTCTATCTCTGTCTTCAATAACCAAATCAACCAGGCAGGGTAGGCACACAACTCTGAGTTTGAGGCTATCCTGGGCTTCATAGTGAGTGCAAGGGCAGCCTGAATTACATAGCGAGACTAGGTCTCAAAACAAAGCAAAACAGACCAGGTAGAATAAGTGCCTGTGAAATTTCTAATGTAAACAATACATTTCAATTGTGTATTAATTGTATTGCTTTGGAGTTTCTAATTACTCTTTGCCAGCTGGTATGGAACTACCTCAGTAATTTATAAAGTATTGTTGTACCAATGTATATTACTTGAATATCTATCCTAGTTTAGGTTGTAAGGTTAATTCATCCAGAAAGATTTACTATTCTAGTTCTACCACATATCAATGAGTTTTATAATATAGCATGAATCCATTAATTTGAATGCCAAGTATAATGACATTCTAGAAAAATATCAATTCTCTAATTTTTACAACTTCTCTTAAACATCTTAATCTTTAAATTATGATGGTATATTAATGCAGTGAGAAGAAGCCTTGACAAAAGTTACTGCTACAAGTTCACACATTCCCTGAGAGATGGCACAAAGAAAATAAAAGTGGACCACAAAAGGAAACAAAAATGAGGCCAAAACTTAAGTCTGCAGGAAAAGAACAAAAGAGCAGTAATTACTTCCAACCAGTCATGAGAGGTTTAGTTAGGGCTTGCTGGGAACAGAAGCAGTGCACGCTTGTGTAAACCGGCAGATAAACTGAGAAGAAAAGTTCAATTATTAAAACTTGTTTGTCTATTAAGCTGTCTATATTATTCTAACCAATCTTGAGCTTTTCTTGCTCTGAATTACTGTAACACTATTTTTCCACATTGATGTTAATGTCCGTATTAAAGTAATACATGTGCATTGCAAAGAAAAAAGTGTAGAAAAACCAATTAGTGTTTAAGAACATAGACTTAGGAATCATGCCTTGTGGCTTCAGTGCTCACTATTTGGTTCAAATTAATCTTTCTGTGTCTGTTTTCTAACCTATAAAATGTAAAACACAACTACATAATTGTTGCAGGCATAAAACTCCAGAAATTTCAGGAAAATAAGTCTTCTATAAAAATGCATACAGAAGGCTGGAGGATTAGCTCAGTGGTTCCAGCGCCTGCCTCGCAAGCGCAAGGTCCTGAGTTCGATCCCTGGAAACCACATACAATGCTGGGCATGGAGACTCACACCCACCAGCACTCGATACCACATACCACAGTGCCGGGCGTGGTGGCTCATGCCTGTAATCCCAGCACTCGGGAGACAGAGACAGGAGGATTGCTCAGTTCGAGGCTTGCCTGAACTACATAGTGAGCTCAGAGACAGCTGAACTACAAAGCGAGACCCTGTCTCAAAAAAAAAAAAAAAAATGCATACAGAGTTGAGTAAATTCTTCCAGAACATGGGTGTAACCCAACTTTAAAAAAACAATAGTACAGCAGAATTGACTTTCACAGATCTTGTGTGTTCCTATGTGTCCAGACAGGGTCACTAGTTACTATACCCACTCTGGGTACTCTGGGGCTCACAGGAAGCAACATGACCATGACGTAGGCCAGCATTTACATATGTTGTATTATAAGAATCAAGAGGTAATCTAAAGTATGTGAGAAGACGTGCTCCTTCCCAGTAATAATGCACAGCCCCTAGGAAGTTCCCGTCTCCTTGGATAAGTACATCAGGAATTTAATCTAATCTTATACTGAGTGGGTGCATGTACATTTTTATATTTGTTAGGTTTGGGGAAGATCTGTCCTTCAAAACCTGTTTTTCTACCGAAGTGCTGCAAATACACATAAAAATGCTTATTGTGATGCCTGGCAAAAGGTAAGTACTCAGTATAGTTATGTAATGATTATTATAGAAAACTCAAATCACTAATATTCCCATTCCAAAGATAACTATAGTATTTCAGTGTATACAGATTTCCTGACTTTTCCTTCCTCTAAAAATGTATGATTTGATACATATTTGAAGCTGCTTTTTTAACTTAAAATGTATTTTATTTATGTATAAATGTTTCAAAACAATTTTCAATATACACATACCATAATTAAATCACTTTTATTATTGAAGATTTAAATGATTATCTATTTGTATATAAAATACATACAAAACACTTATATTGTAAATAGCATTAGTATGATTATCCTTTTATGTAAATCTTTTTTAGCTGATTCCTAGAAATAGAATTATAACACATACTTTTAAGGCTTTTGACTAATACCCAAAATGTCTCTGGAAAGGCAAGCTGTGTGCACACTCTTACCAGCTCCTCCTAACACTTCCACTAGTTACAGTTAACAACATTCTACCATAAAATTTTACATCTTAGCCACAATCTTGGTTTGTTCTTAAAATTATATCCCTCGGGCCGGAGGGTTAGCTCAGTGGTTCCAGCGCCTGCCTCGCAAGCGCAAGGTCCTGAGTTTGATCCCCGGTAACCACATATAATGCTGGGCGTGGAGACTCATGCCCACCAACAATCAACACCGCATACCACAATGCCAGACGTGGTGGCTCACGCCTGTAATCCCAGCACTCGGGAGGCAGAGACAGGAGGATTGCTGAGTTTGCGGCAGCTTGCCTGGGCACCATAGTGAGCTCAGGGCCAGCCTGAACTACAAAGCGAGACTCTGTCTCAAAAGCAAAAAAAAAAAAAAAAAAATTATATCCCTCTACACTGCTATAAAACTCTTAGGATAGCGGCTATATTGCATTTTTTTAAAAATCCCCCATAGCTCCAGAGGAATGTCAAAGCAGAAAGATTTAAAATGAATTCTTATTTTTAAAATATATTCATTCCAGGGCCCAGGATTTATCTCAGTGTTGCCACACCTGTCTCGAAAACTCAAGGTCCTGAGTTTGATCCCTAGTACCACTAAAAAGAAAAAACAAACAAACAAACAAAAAAAACAAAACCCTTTAGGAACTAAAGACGTAGTTCAGTGAAGCCACACCTGCCTCACAAGTGCAGGTCCTGAGTTTAAACCTTGATACCAAGAAAAAAAAAGCATACTCATTTCAGTCTCAAAGAAAGGAAAGCCACCCAGGTGTTGTAGGAATTTGTTATTAAATATCTTAACAAAGAAAAAGCAATTAAATAAATTTAGTTTCACTCCAACAGGTAAAAAATATATAGTATAAAAGTGAAAGAATACCTCATGGTTTAAATTTTCATATTATTACTAACCATTGATTTCTAAATTCAAACAGGGGGTCATCAAAGATTATTATAGATTGGAATTAAGATACAGCTTAAAAATAAATCATTACCATCCCAGCACTCAGGAGGCAGAGACAGGAGGATTGCTGAGTTCGAGGCTTGCCTGGGCTACATAGTGAGCTGAGGGCCAGCCTGAACTACAAAGTGAGACCCAGTCTCAAAAAAACAAAACAAAACAAAAAATCATTACCAACAACAGAATAATAACAAAATGTAGTTCCATTGCTGTGTAAAATTCTACCAAGATAAAATTGTGTAGAAAGTTTTCTATATAAAACTAAACAACAATGAAAAAGAAACAAAAGGGCCTGCCTGATTTTCATACTACAAGACTTGATACGCATTCAACCATAAGAGATATTTAAATCTTCAACCCCTAGAGAAGAAGATCTAAGCATCAGTGTGGTGTAGCAGCCATCCCTCAGTACTTGCAAAGGGTTGGTCCCAAGATCTTGTCTGCCAGGGAGGGATACCAAAATGCACAGAAGTGCAAGTCCTGTATATAAAACAGTGTAATATTTGCATATAACCTATGCATATCTTCCCACACCTCTCAATTCTCATAACACCTAATATAACATAAATGCAATTGTCATATGGTGTTGTTTAGAACTTATAACAAGAAAAAAGTCTGTACATATTCAATATAGATGCAATTTTTCCCAAGTAATTTTGATCTGCAGTTGGTTTAATAGTGCTGTGTAGGAATTCAGAGGCAGAATGTAGGGGGGGGGGAAGCAAAGGTAATAATCTGTTAGTAACTGCCATTAATGAATAAATATTATATTTAGATTTTCCATCATTTTTTTTCTTGGTGACAAGGTCATTTGCCAAAACCATTATGTCACCATTCTATAATGAATTAAGTGTATATGTCATGGATACCAAAACTTAACAAAAGTTTTTATGTTTTAGTATGCAAAAGCATAAAATGGCAGTTACAAGCCAGGCATGGTAATGCATATCTGTAATCCCCACACTCTGGGAGGATGAAGCAAGAGGATGTCAAGATTGGGCCTAGCCTGAGCAACTTAGTAGATCCTGTATCAAAATAAACATTTAAAAAGGGCTGGAAACAACTCAGTGTTCAGGTCCTGGAGAAAAGTACTTTTCTACAGTCTTTAAATGTAAATATCTATGATTCTAGTGATAATATTTCATAACTGAAAAAGAAACCTAAAAATTTTAAAAGTATACATGGAAGACATACAAATGGAATAATCATATTCAAATGAGCTCAGTTTAATTATACAATCTGAGCTTGATTTCCAGGAAGACAATGGAGGCCCCTTTTCTTTAGCTATAAACAATTTGCTGTATGACTTGTCATGCAATACCATATTTTTGGAAATTTCAAACATTCATAATCCACAGGAAAAATACTCAAAACTCCTACACTATTTTTTTTAAGCTCACAATTGTGCAGTCTTTCAGCTGCAAAGCTAGAAGCCAGCTATAAAACCAGTATTTTTCCACTAGAGTTACTTGCAGGGCGGGTAGGGGACTTTCAACACTGCAAATGGTAGGGTCTAAAATAAAATCATTGCCAGGAGTTACTATAACACATACCCTGCCAACACTGTCATAGCAACAATGAACAAGCTAGGAGAATGCTTTAACATTCAAAGCTAATTTTGAGTCTATTACTCATGGAAATACAACAAATTTTCTTTTAGGCAGTGCATTGAAAAAATCATCTTACTTGGAATTTAATGTAAAGATAATGCCTTTTATACACCACATTTCCAGGATCAGTCAGTGATCTCTTGTCAGTCAACTAAGATTTATGATGACAATATGATGAAAATTACTTACTATGATAAAACACAAAGCTCGGGAGGGTGCAAAGGCAATGTCAAGATAGGTCATGGTCTAAATAAGAATTTGATATGCAACTTAGTAACATCTTTCCCTCTGGAAACACCAAAGTTTTAAGTTTCATCTTCAAGGTAAAATAATATGGAAAAGAAAACAATATATTTTCATTGCTAAGGATACTTGATTAAATTTTTATTCAAACACTATAGTATAAGGATGAAAAGTGCAGAATTTCAAGTCCCACAACCTGGGTTTAAAACCTGATGCCTCCTTTAACTCATATGATACTGTGGGAAAGTTATTTAACTTGGGCAGACATTGATTTTTCATTTTACATGGAATGGGGATAATTATGTTCCCACACATTTGTAATATTCTCAAGATTTAATAAATATGTAATAAGGGCTAAAACCCAAGCCTGGCATCAAGAATGTCTATTCTCACTAATTTTTTTTTTTTTTTTGAGACAGGTTCTCGCTTTGTAGTTCAGGCTGGTCCTGAGCTCACTATGTAGCCCAGGCAAGCCTCGAACTCAGCAATCCTACTGCCTCTGCCTCCCGAGTGCTGGGATTACAGGCGTGAGCCACCATGCCCGGCACTGTGGTATGTGGTATTGATTGCTGGTGGGCGTGAGTCACTATGCCCAGCATTGTATGTGGCTACAGGGATCAAACTCAGGGCCTTGTGCTTGCGAGGCAGACGCTGGAACCACTGAGCTAAATCTCCGGCCCCTATTCTCACTATTTTTAAAAACCATACAGACTGCTTCCAGGTATGATAGTACATGCCTGTAATCCCAGCTACTCCAAAAACTGAGGCAGGAGGATCTCAAGTTTGAGAACAGCCACAGAGACTTTGTGAGACTGTCATGGCTTTTATCTAGATGCTCAAAGCCTCATTCAGTCAACTGGGGGGAGGGTGGTGTTCGAAGGTGACTGAATTAGGTTGTATGAATGTGCATTAAGGGTGTGATACTGGCATTAGATCGTGGATAATGGGTGCCCTAGCCTGGGGTGGCACACATAAATTTGTAGCCTGGATGGAATATAAAGGGACAGAAAGAAGGCGGGCTTGCTGATGCTGCTCCTTGGCTATCTCCTGCTTATCTCTGAGATGCCCCTGTGCCATGTGCCACTCTGCCTTGGGGCCAGCCAGCTATGCAATGAAACTTTTACAAACTGTGAGCTAAAATAAACCTTTCCTCCTTTAACTTGTGGGTATCAGGTACTTTGTCTCAGCAACAAGAAAAGTAAGACAGAAACCCTGTCTCAAATTTAAAAACAATTTTTTGGTTTTTTTGAGATGATCTCATTTTGCAGTTGGTACTGATTGCTGGTGGGCATGAATCACTATGCTTCATATTGTTGTATGTGATTACCAGGGATCAAACCAGGGACCTTGGCTTGCTAGGCAGGTGCTGGAACCACCGAGCTAAATTTCCAGCCCTAAAAACAATTGTTTTTAAGAGTTGAGGATGTAGCTCAGTGGTAGAACATTTGTGTTCAATCCCTAGTACTCGGGAAAAAACAAAAACCAGATATCAACTGCTGAAGATGATTTGGGGTATCTTGGTTCCAATCCCATGGCACATTTTAAAGTATATAGGGCAATCTATTGCTACCTCTGTTCCCTCATCTTATAACATTCATCCCAGGCTCCAAACTGTGAGAGAGGCAGGCACAAAAGCTCAAGGAGAGAGCAAATTTGAGAAATCAAACTTGTGTACAAAATCTCTTCAAATCTTCTGAGGCTTCTTGGTAATGTAATACTATTTGCATAGTTGCTTTGTTCTAAATTGTATCAAGCTCTGTGAACGGAGCCAATTATCAGCAAGAGTAAAAAACTGTTGGTTGGCCTTTGTGCTTAATATGCCAGGTTCTACTGGGGCACACAGAGCAAGACTGATAGGGCAGCTCTCCCATCGTAGTCGGTCTCGGTAGGACATAACTATCTTGGAGTATGAGCCCAGCATAGACCAGGTGCAAATATAGTTGCTTACTAATTAGCATACAATCATCACTCATTGTCCTTAAAAAATACTTACTTGAAAGGAAATTATCTATAAATGGAATAGATTAATATGTTATAATGGGATATAGTTCCCAGAGTTAAAATAGTATTTATAAAATCCTTAACCATGGTTTCTAGTAGTGCTACTTCCCATAGACCAGGGAACCTGCAAAGTAGGTACAAATTTTCTCTTCCCCAGAGGCTTGAGGGATCTTAGCGGGAATATTGCATCAGAAGGGTCAATTTCCCATCTTCTTCCCCACAATAAGGGGCAGAATAGAATGTGGTATGACTGAGTTAACATTTGAGGAGTGCTTACAGGTTACAGTGAACATTACACAAACATTACCTTATAAGTCTGTAAGGAAAGTGAGGTTTTAGGCTATGTAACTTGCTCCAAAACAACAGATTCTGGCAGAGCAGGACACAAACTTCACAGCCTAGTATCCTGATCATTGTCCTCTAATGCTGCCCACGTACAGGCCATGGGCCTCTCCACTTCCACTTGATCCCCTGGATGACACAGCTGCCTGCCTGCCACTGCTTCCTGTTAGTGCCATGATGACGCCCCAGAATGTTGCTGAACTCCAGTAAGGTAGAGGAAAACCATCCCTGGTATAAATCTCTGGGCAAAATTCAACACTTACCCTGGGGTAGTGACCTATTAGAACACTGTGAAGTGGCTGGACAGCAGCATTAACCAGCTAGTAAGTGAAAATTGAATTTAATGTTAAAAAAAGACATGGCATGTGCACAGAAAGAGCCTGGGATACAGGAAAGTAATTATATGAAAACCAAGACTGTCCATTCTTACAGTAATGCCAGTCTGGAGTTGGACTCATTTGGAAGACACAGTTCAAGGTCATCATTGTCACCAATAGTATTGAGTGCTATAATATGCCAAGCCCACTTCTAAATGCTTTCAAATTTTTTTTAATTCTTAAATCTATTCTCTGAGTTTAGATAGCATAATTATCTTCATTTTGCAGATATGTAAGCATAGCTCAAAGAGTTTATTCATAATTAAATTTGTGTAACACACTGAAGTTTAAAAATGCTTTACTGGGCCAGAGGGTTAGCTCAGTGGTTCTGGCACCTGCCTCGCAAGCACAAGGTCGTGAGTTCAATCCCTGGTAACCACATACAATGCTGGGCGTGGTGACTCACATCCACAATCAATACCACATACCACAGTGCTGGGTGTGGTGGCTCACACCTGTCATCCCAGCACTCGGGAGGCAGAGACAGGAGGATTGTTGGGTTCGAAGCTTGCCTAGGCTACATAGGTGAGCTCAGAGCCAGCCTGAACTACAAAGCGAGACCCTGTCTCAAAAAAAAAGTTTTACTGATGTTGCAGCCTTTAATTTTTTTCATAATATCATAAAATAAATAATACTGAGACTACAGAGGGTTAACTTACTATGAACACATGGCTAGTAAAGAAAACCCAACTTGATCTTTAAACCACCCTGAAATATCACTAAGAGTCAACATGAGACTACAGACATTTAAAATAGGTAGTTAGAAAATTAGTTTGAAAAAAGTACAAGCTTCATTTTTAAAAAAATAGAATCCTTATTAAAACTAAATTTATAGCCTTTTCTTTCCCCTCAGTAAATAGATAAACATAGTTTTTGACATATAATGTACACAATACTAGATGAATGAAATTAAATAAAATAATTCACTAAATTTAGTAGTAAATGCTGCCAGGTGTGGCAGTGCATGCCTGTGATTCCAGCACTTGGGAACCTGAGATGAAGAATCATTTGAGAGTTCAAGGCCAGTCTGAATTACATAGCAAAACCTTTCCTTTAAAAGGGTGGGGGGAGGGGAGGGGAGGGGAGGGGAGGGTGTAACAGTGGTAAAATCTACACTGTCTCAATAAAATTTCAATTATTTTTCATATTCAGCTCCCTGTTATTTCAAACCCAAACAAACATAGGTTATATTTATAATTTAGGTCTGCAGTGTATTAAACTTTTTAGATGAAAAAGTAGATATATTTAATTTGAGGTGTGCTCACTATTGACAACTTTGAGAGATTTTATTCCATGAGAAAACCTGTCTCCCTGCCATTTAAATTACTTTTTAATTTTGAAAGGCATCTTTTAAGTATGTCCTTCAATATCACTGAACAAATCACTCTAGCACTATTTTGTAAGGCTCAATCTTTATCACATGATCGGAAGGATTTCTTGCTGTGTTCAGGCTATGAATAGCATTTGAAAAATTACTCAGTTATAATTATAGACAGCTAACAACTGCCAACTTGCTAGAAAATGAAATCATGTAAAATTTAAAGACAAGTGTGCAATGCTTGTCAAACACTGAAGTATCAAAACAGTAAATGCTCAGTTTTAGTTGAATAAATCAAGATTCTAATTAGACTTTACTGAACATTACACACATAGAATTAGTAAATTATCTTAGCCATATGGTTATTTTTAAAAGCATATATTTATATTAGCTTGTCAATTTAAATACTTCACTAAATGACAGTGTATGATTATCAAATGAATAGATGTGATTGATTAGGGTAGTATAACTCAAAATCTCATAAGTTTTATTTCCCCTTAATATGACTTAAAGCTTAGAAAGGGTAAGGGATGCAACTGAGTAGTACAGTATTTGCCAGGCATGTGCAAGGCTTTGGGCTCAATCCTCAGGACTCAAAAAAAAAAAAAGCATAGGAGCCAGGGATATAGTTCAGTGGTATAGCACCTGCCTAGCAGGTACAAGGTCTGAGTTTGATTCCCAATACCAAAAAAAAAGTATAGGAAGTTGTCTTAAGTAAATTTTATAACACTAATAATTTAAGGAAGACCTCTCAAATTTTAATTTTAAAAAGTGAGATTCAAATAATATGCAGAAGTAGTTTCTAAAGATAATTTTGCATGTCATTTTCAGTCTAATAGATTTTTCCACATTTTGGTAATACAAGCTAATTCTTGTGTTGCCAAATTTATACATTTTTTTAAACTGTGAACTATAACTTGGTTTTAATCTATTTACTTGAAAAAATGTGCCAAGAACAGTGTACTAGTAATATACAGACATTTAACAATAACATGCCTGGATTTTAAAATTCATGTATTGCACTGGGAAAAGCTAATATATAGTATTATAGACATGTACAGAAATTCCCAAAACACCTCCAACGAAAAAGCATTTTAAAGAAACAATATATTTTATTTTAATGAGTTTATTTACAGAATGAGGATTGAACCACAGGCCTTTGTCCTGAGCTTCTTCTCTAGTTCTTTTAAATATTTTTATTTCGAGATAGGATCTCACAAAGCCATTAAGTTGTCCAGGCTAGGCTCATGCGTGTGATCCTCCTGCCTCAGCGTCCCAGGGTGCTAGGATTACAGCTATGTGCCACCATGTCTGACTGAACCAGCATTTTAAAATTAAAAGCCCTTACATGGTGACTCACGCCCACCAACAGTCAACCAGCAATCAGCACCACATACCACAATGCAGGGTGTGGTGGCTCACGCCTGTAATCCCAGCACTCGGGAGGCAGAGACAGGAGGATTGCTGAGTTAGAGGCTTGCCAGGGCTACATAGTGAGCTCAGAGCTAGCCTGAACTACAAAGCGAGACCCTGTCTCAAAAAAAGAAAAAAAAATTAAAAGCCCTTCTTTATATACACTAACTTTATGGTGATGGTATCTTTATTGATGCTGGATTAACTGGGTATGATATCCATAGGTAGAAAGCCAAGGATGATTAAATTTCCAATTTCCTGTGGCCACTAGAAATACAATCACCTTTTGGGGTAAATGGTGCCACATGCTACAATTCTCACACTCAGCAGGCTGAGGCAGGAGAATGACTGCAAGTTCAAGGCCAGCCTGAATTGCATAGTGAGACCCTGTTCAAAAAAACCAACCAAAGAGAAAAAGAAATACAATCACCAAAATGTTCTGAAAAATCTTCCCAATCCAACTTCCCAAATGTCCTCTTCAGTGTAATTATAGTACTAGATAATTTCTTTGAAGTTAATTTAATAAGAGCTTTAAAAAAGCCAGATTAAACCTCAATGTTGAATGTCATCATAATGTATATATAAAGCATATCAATAAAATAAATTTAAAAATTAAAAAAATAAAAAGCCAGATTAAAATAAGTTGTATTTTCCACTGACTTGCATAAATATTTTTAGATATTTTACCAGTGGTGTAAAAAATAGATTGAAAAGTTTTGACAAGGAAGAGTTCAGTAGTGGTGGTAGGTTTGCTTGGTGCTGATGTACTTGCAGCAGCTTTTGGATTCTTTCACGCAGTTTAAGTGCTGCCACCTCCATGCCCTTCACCAAATTCTAAGATTTCCTGTTCATTTTTAGTTTCTCCTACTAATTTGCACAACACTGCCTGTTTCTAATTACAAAAACTAAGATTAATACATAACGTTAAACAGTGCATGTTTTACCAAAATTTTAAGTATTTAAGAATCCTTTACTAGGGTTAAAGATTTAGCTCCAGTGTCTGCCTGGCAAGCACAAGGTCCCGAATTTATTCCTGGTACCACATATCACAATGCCAGGCGTAGTGGCTCACCCCTGTAATCCCAGCACTTGGGAGGCAGAGGCAGGATTGCTGAGTTTGAGGTTTGCCTGGGCTACATAGTGAGCTCAGGGCCAGCCTGAACTACAAAGCAAAATCCTGTCTCTCCCCCCACCCCCCCCAAAAAAAATCCTTTACTATAGCAAAGACCCAAAAGTTTCAATAAATATTTAAATTGGTTGTGTGACTTATCAGCTATTCAAATGGTAAAAAGATATTTTAAAATGTGTCATGGCTTGCCAAACAAGAAATAAATACAAATTTAAAAGAGCACATCATATCTATTTTGTAATTTTTTACTCTGTAAATGATCTTTACCTGTAGCACTCTAAGGGCACAAAGTATTAAAGATAAGAAAACATTGGGCCAGAGATTTAGGTCAGTGGTTCCAGTGCCTGCCTCACAAGCGCAAGGCCCCGAGTTGGATCCCAGTAACCACATACAATGCTGGGCATGGGGACTCACACCCACCAGCCATCAATACCACATACCACAGTGCTGGGCTTGGTGGCTCACGCCTGTAATCCCAGCACTTGGGAGACAGAGGCAGGAGGATTGCTGAGTTCTAGGCTTGCCTGGGCTACATTGTGAGCTCAGGGCCAGCCTGAACTACAAAGAGAGACCCTGTCTCAAAAAAAAAAAAAGATAAGAAAACATTGTAATTAAGCTAAACTTGTTTCAGTGGATCCTCCTTGCTGTAATGCATAACTCATAATCTTAAACTCGAATTTAACACTCAACTATCTAATCTGTCTTTGTACAAAATACCACATCCCGTTTATAAATAAAATAATGCTAGAAAAAATGTTTTTAATTAAACTCTTTAAATTAGAGGTTATCTGAAGCACTACAGAAGGAATACATGAAACTTGAAAACTTTTAAGAGCAACTTTGTTAGTTGCAACCTTTGTGAAGATTTACAAAAGAAGAGCACAGGATGTATTTATATATTATACAGAAGACATTGAGGGGAGATTGAACAGATATGATTCATCCTATAAGCCATAAGATAGGGCAAAAAAAAAAGACTCTATGTTTATTCTCCTTCAACCACATAGGGATGGGGGAAGATATGCCTTCAATTTCTCCATATTTTCTATCCAGGGAAACCCTGAAAACCATAAACAGTGTTCTCCTTTAAGTCTGAAAGGAGGGCAAGAAAGTAGTCACAGGTAGGAAGAAGAGAACCAAGAATTAAGCCACAAGGCTCTTTGAGGGAAAGGGACTGAGTTCTTAATGTATCAATAAAATAAGAAAGACTAGAATATAGTGGATATGAGAGAAGCTTAGTGTAAATATTGAAAGAGAACACTCATGTTTGCTGTGATACCTAACAGGCAGCAGTGAATGTTTGCGATATATACTTTTGGCTTTGACTAGCTGGCACTAAAAAAGATATCAAAGTAAAACAATCATTTTTTAGAAAGCTGAGCTGGGTGCAATAGCACACACCTGTGACACCACAAGAGAACTGCAAGGTCAAGGCCAGTAGAGGCAACTTAGAAAAATCCTGTCTTGAAATAAAAAAAAATAATAATAACAAGGGCTGGAATGCAGCTCAGTGATAATCTGCCCTTGGCTTCAGTCCCTGGAAGCAGAAGGAAGAGGGAGGTGGGAAGAAGGGAACAAGTCTACTACAAAAATCTATATTTTATAACTCCATTACACAGGATCCAATTATATTTCCAATATAATAAAATCCAAATTGCAAATAGACCAACTGATATATATTATCTAGTTTGATACTGGTGCAGTTTTAAAGAAGATCTAACTAAACTTGACCACTTGCTGTGTCACTTCTTTTTCACCAGCAGAAATTCCTCATTCAAGGGGGCAGGGACAGAGAGGGAGGTGTCTTCCTGGGTCTTAGAGGGTGAACTGCTCTTTAATCCAAACTAAAAATACAAATCCCCAATTTCTTTGCCAATGACTGTTTAGAAAACAACATGTGATCTTGGTAGCAGAAACTAAAAGCAATCTGTTGGGGATTTCTGTGGAAAGCTTTTCTTTCCTGATAGAAACATGGGAAGAAAGTTTTGTTTAGGTTGCAACTGCACGTGGTGCTTAGAATGGCTATCACATCCATGAGGGAAGATTTTACTTGCTTTACTAAGGAAAAATATAGGAAGCAAAATGGTATCATGTTTGAGCAATGAATCAATTATTCAAGCTTGGAATTGTGCAACATCCCGATGTATAATTTGAAATAATAAACTTTTATTGCTAGATGTACAAATCTATGTATTACTCAGTTGGATACCAACTACATACTCCAACTCCAAAGTGCAATTCTAGCAACTGTAAAGTGCACCATACCTAATACCTGAAGTTTCATTTCTTCCTGGGTCAATTACAATCACTTTGCTAAATGAAAGCACCTCCCACCCCACATAACGAAAGTAAGTATTTTTGTAACCTACCTATTTTAAGCCAAATTACCTCCACATGGTGTTAATTGCAAGTTTATAGAAAAAAACAATGGTTTTACCTTTCCATAGTACAGAAATAAAAATGATGAAGCGAAGGCTGGTAATGGAGCTAAGTGGGAGAATACTTTTCTAGCATGTTTGAGGCCCTGGTTTTGATTCTCAGAAACTAAATGAATAAATGAATGAATGAAAATATATTCTTGAAAAAGTACCTATTTTGTATTTTTCTTATAAAATTCTGATATGCACTCACACTTCCCACCTTAATTTGTAATACATTACAAAACTACAGTTCACTGATGGGTTCTATTAGTAAAGTGGGCCTCAGTTACTATCTCTTTTCCTTTGTTTATGGAACTCAGTATCAAAAGGGTGTTACAGGGAATTGTGTTGAAGAGATTTAAATATGTTGATATGAAGTTGAATAGAGAACAGGTTACAAACCAAAGATACCATCTCATGAGTTAATTTTTCACAAGGTTAGCCATTTGGAGTTAAATCCATCCTAACACTACCTCATCATTTTCCCCTTCCCACTTATAGTCAGGTGAAGTGACCTAGAACAAGCTTTTAAGGTCTTCAGGAACAGCTGCAAGAATTGCCCATCCAGCTCAGTTTTTGCCATTTTACTAATGTTTAACAGAAAGCATTATGGAGGACCACATTCAAATTACTTTTTTTTTTTTTTTTTTGAGACAAGGTCTTGCTTTGTAGTTCAGGCTGGCTCTGAACTCACTATGTAGCCCAGGCAAGCCTCGAACTCAGCAATCCTCCTGCCTCTGCCTCCCGAGTGCTGGGATTATAGGCGTGAGCCACCACGCCCGGCATCAAATTACTTTTTAATCTTCCATGTGAGCTGATGGTAGAGTTCGAACAGTACGCCAGAAAGGTGAGTGGAAAATTGAGGCTGACTGATGCTAGGCATCATGTGACATTCTAACGTTTAGATTCTATTAAAAAAAAAAAAACAAAAAAGGCCTCAGACAGGAAAGTAACATGGTTAGATGTTCATCTTAGATAAATATTGTTGCAGCTAAGTGGAGGATGGATAAAAAGGTGGAGGATGGGTTAAACCTGGACAAATGAGAGGCAACAGAACTGTAATAGTGGTAGCATGGACAGAAATCTATGGAGCTATTTCTACTTGGATGTCACAGGCAACTTAATCTCAATATGTATAAAACAGAACTAATTTTTCTCCTAAATGGACCCCCTTCCTGTCACTCAGGGTTTTGGGAAATGATCGCATTATTCACTAGTTCAAACCAAAAATTTTAGAGCCAAATCATGCTTGTATTTTTATTATTTTCTATATCTAATTAAATACTATCCTGTGGAATTATTCTAATTCCCCAATATCTCCCAAATCTATCTTTTTTTTCACTATTTCCTCTCACATCCTACTCAGCCATTATTTTCGCTGCTTTTTTAAAAATTTCTTTTTGTGGGCTGGAGGGTTAGCTCAGTGGTTCCAGCGCCTGCCTCGCAAGCGCAAGGTCCTGAGTTCGATCCCAGGTAACCACATATAATGCTGGGCGTGGGGACACGCCCACCAATATCAGCACCGCATACCACAATGCCGGACGTGGTGGCTCACGCCTGTCATCCCAGCACTCGGGAGGCAGAGACAGGAGGATTGCTGAGTTCGCGGCGGCTTGCCTGGGCACCACAGTGAGCTCAGGGCCAGCCTGAACTACAAAGCGAGACCCTGTCTCAAAAAGCAAAAAAAAAAAAAAAATTTCTTTTTGTGGGCTGGAGATTTAGCTCAGTGGTTCCAGCGCCTGCCTCACAAGCGCAAGGTCCTGAGTTCGATCCTGGTAACCACATACAATGCTGGGTGTGGTGACTCACGCCCACCAACAATCAACCAGCAATCAGCACCACATACCACAGTGCCTGGCGTGGTGGCTCACGCCTATCATCCCAGCACTCAGGAGGCAGAGACAGGAGGATTGCTGAGTTCAAGACTTGCCTGGGCTACATAGTGAGCTCAGGGCCAGCCTGAACTACAAAGTGAGACCCTATCTTAAAAAAATTTCTTTTTGAGATGGGGTCTCACTATGTAGTTCAGGTTGGCCTCAAACTTTTGGATATCCACCTGCCTCAGTGTCTAAGAGCTCAGATTACAGGCAGGCACCACACCTGGCTTCCACCATCATTTCTGCCACAGATCCACAGAAAAACCTCCTAAAGAACATGGTACACACTGTTGACCCTGGAACTTCTTTCTCCACCTTGCTTCCAAAATGATTCTTCTCACTATTAAGGATGTCATCATCTCTTTCAGAATTCCTCAGTGGCATTCCATTGTTCCTAGGATGATGTGTACAATCTTTAACATGGCCTACATGCCCTCTGAAGTCTGGATCCTGCCTTAGAGCAGTTAAGAATACCTAATGTAATTCAGCAGTTCTTTTGTACTATACATTGTAAGCATTATTTCATTTTATTCTCACAGCAACATTGTGAGGTAGGAGCTGTTATCATCCTCCCATTGCATGTTTGGAAATTGAGTCAAGGAGAGATTATGTAACTCATCCACAGTTGCACAACTAACAAAATATTGGTTGTCTGACTCCACAGCATATGCTCCTAAATTTTCGCACTACTGTCATCCATACTGAACCGCTTTCAGTTCCTAGAACTCATTTGCTCTCTTGTAATGGGGCCTTCAAACATACTCCCCCCACGTTTAGATAGTATTTATTAAGTCTCTGCTTAAATCACTACCTTGGGGAACTCTTTCTTTGCTATCTAAAATGAAAGTTTTCATTCATCTACCTTTTTTTTTTGAGACAGGGTCTTACTTTGTAGTTCAGGCTGGCCTTGAGCTCACTACGTAACCCAGGCAAGCCTCGAACACAGTAATCTTCCTGCCTCTGCCTCTGGAGTGCTGGGATTACAGGCTTGAGCACCAAGCCCCGCAATTCATCTACTTTTTTATAGTCTGTCTCGCACCAGTAGACTATCAGAATTGTTACCACTGGTCCTCAGTTCTTAATATGAGAATTACCAGGGGTTCACTTAACATTTGTTGCAGGAATGCATTATGACATGGGGGCAGGAACTCCTTAAAATGGAAATTTCATCAGTCTGGACTGAAGCAGAAATAAAGCAAAGATAAATTTGGTTATCCTCTGGATACTTATTTTGCAGTTTTCAGGTCCCAGCCAATACTTGTGAGAACTTACAGACTTCCTCAGAGAGAGAGACACATAGATATGCAATTATAGCACAATATACATAAAAGTATCTCTTATAATCATGGGAGGAATAGATATATTAGATGTGGAAAGGAAAAAAATAAGTCTCAGAAAATTTTTACAGTAGAGGAAATTGTTTAACCTTCTGCAAGATGAATGAGCCTTGAAATACATTTCACAACAGTCCATGTGTTTTACATATAAAAGGGAAGCAGCAGGATCCACTACATACCTAGGCATTTTACATCTCCTTTAATCCTCACAACAGTTCTGTTCTTAGTTCCATGTTATAGATGATAAAGTCTAAGCTAAGACGTAAAGATCTAGTAGCCTGTCCAGGTTTATAGCAGTACATTAATAAAGGAGTAGAATTTTAAGCCCAAATCTGACTTCAGTGCCCATTTACTTACCAATTATATTGCAATCTTTTGACAAAGTATTTTCCAGAGCCCATTTACTCTTATTTGCAATACAGCTCTAAATAAAACTGGTTACCCATTCTACTAAAAATATATAAAATGAAGGGCCAGGAAGAAATGAAGCAAAGTACACTAACAGCAAGAGAAAATCTACGAAAATCGGGATCCAAGATTCAAAACACGTGGGTCACAAAGTCCTATACATTCTGCAAATGCACTTGATGTGCATAATGATGACTCTATTATGAAAAAAATTGTTACAGTGACCACAGTCTGAGACAGTAAAAACTACTTATTATATTTAAAACAGTAAACTTCAGATATTTAGAAAATTGATTCCTCTCTAATAAAATGAATGGTAATATTTCCAATGTGTTTGTGAGAAAAAAAAATCCCAGTATCATACAGTTTTCATTTTATAGATATGACTACTTTTTTGTTGTTTTAAATTAAATTCAAGCCGGTATAGAAAAACTGTCAATCTTAGCTTAAATATCCAAGTAAATAATATATTTAAAAATTTTCTCATATATGAGTGAACAGCACATATAGGTTGACAAACATAAAAGTGCTGTGTGAAAGGGAACCCTAATATTTTTAATCTGCTGCACTCAGTTTAAATAGATATGCATGAGAAAAAGGGTGGAAACAATTCAGGCAATCACAGACAACAGTGGTTAGTAATTTACCATCAATGTATTTTGACTACATCCTGCTCAGGTCTTTTCTATCTGAAGATGTTAGTTTCTTTATAATTTAAGCTTTTATTGTTTTATATAGTCCCTTAAAAAAAGATTCTATTTAAAGAACAAATCCTGTTTGTTTTTAAGAATGAGAAAATTGTTTTACAAGCATCTTCAACCTGACTAGAAAACATTTACTATCCTTTAAGACTTTAGAAACTTTTCTCATAGAAAATAGTTTGTAACAATATCAAAGCACATTGTCTACTTTTATAACATATTAAAAGAAACAAAGAAAAATCTTTACTTGCAATTAACTGTAACTCTCACGTACTTTTTAAGGAGCAAAGCAGTTTTTGCCCAACTCTAGAAAAACAGTACTGTAATTGTTTACTTATATTCTTGTCTAATTTTGGCCCCAAATTCAATGTTCTAAGGAACGCTTTAAAGTAGTGAATTCACAGTAAGAGTTTATACAGTAAATTATTAGAAACAAAATCAATGTGAATAATCACAATAAAATTTTTGCTGTATAGTTAGTTGTACATATAATCCTTTCTTACCTGCACGCTCTTCAGAATAAACTCACTTTTCTCTCTTACATCTTTAAAGGGACTCCTCTTAGACAGCATAAGCAGATGTGCAAGAAGCTTATTGAACTCATCCAAAGAAACAGCATTTGAAAGCTCTTCTGAAGGACGGTAAGTCATCTCTTTCACCGAACGAAGACACTCGGTTTTTCTCAAAACGTTTTGCCTAATGGTTTCCAGTGCTATCTCTCTAGTAGTTGAATCTCTACTGCACAATCCATCCCATCTCACTTCATTCTCTCCTTCAGCCATGACAATCAGAGTTTTTTCTTTCCAGTCTTCAGTGTCACCCTTCTGCATGCCCCAAAAGCACTCTGTATTTTTTAAATGAAATTTCCAATAAATTCAGAGAAGTCGAGACGTCATGAGAACACACGACTGGGTTTCATTTAGGAATCAAAAGTGTCTTTTAAACTGATGTTTTGCAGTGATGTACAAAATTAATCATCCTCTTACTCTTGTACACGAAGGGGCGGTCTTCTGGACAGAGATTGAAAAAAACAAAGTTGGGAAGTTGCAATCTTACAGCGACGGCTTTGCTGGACAGGGAGTCTCGGGGAAGTGTTCTCTGTCTCGCAGAGTCAACGGATATCCTCACGGTGTGGAGCTGTCAAATCCGTGCTCTGCCCAAAAGGGCTGGTAACAGTTGAACGCTCTCCAGCCATTCGGTCTTTGCTTTTTTTTTTTTTTTTTGGTCCGTGTAGCCACCGGTTCTCCCTGGCGTTCCCACCCCACCCTCCTCGGCACTAGTCCCGCCCTCCTCTGCTCCTCCCGGAACCCCAGCAGCCAGCCGGGCTCGGGCGAAGTCCCGCCGAATCCCAGAACCCTGGTCCCGGGCTGCGGCGGCCGAGCCTCCTCAGCGCTCCAGAGGGGGAGCTGGGGAAAATGACAGTCTCAGTAGTCGCTGTCTGGGCGGGCGGCAGTGAAGGAGGGCGTCCTCGGCCCCGCCGTTTCGGTCCCTGCGCCCTCGCCCAGCGCTACTAAAGCAGAGGGCACAGGACAGCCCAGACAACCCCAGGCCCGGAGCTGGAGGATAAGCAGGGCCCGAGCGCAGGGCCCGCCCCTTCGCCCAGCGCCATCGGTGGGATCGGCCCAGAGGGCGGGAGCAGGGAGGAGAGATGGGGTCCTTGCCCCCAGCCCCTCCCCTTTCTCTGCCGGGCACTAGCCGGGAGCTGCCTCAACCCCTGCGCCTTCTTCCCCGCCCAGGCGGACACGACCCGCCGAGGCAAAGCCATGGAAAAAGCCCCGCCCTCCGGCCAGCTACCTCCAGACCCTAAATCCGCCTAGCGCGGTCGCCCGTCGCTGCCGGCTGCTACGCATGCGTGGATACGAGCAGGGCGCATGCGCCTTCGCGGTATTTAGCTGGTCGTTGGGGGCGTTTTGCTTTCCCGGGCGTTTTGGAGTTGTCTGCCCGGACAACGTGAAGGGAGAATAAGCTGCATCAGTACAAATACACGAAATTTCTTACCTTAGGAGATAAGCACAGCACATAAAGGGCACGACGACACTCCTTGAAGAAATTGTAAGTTTATTTGTAGGATTAGCCTAAAAAATTAGTGACGGCTTCCTTATTTACGCCAAAGCCCAGGTTTAAGTAATGTAGGCCGATTTAGGGCTTCGCGCTGACTTCTGAGAGGTGTAAATTTTGATACTGCCTGAGTTTCTGTTTGCGACAGAAACTACAATCCCCAGGATTCACCGCGACGTTGCCTGTCGCAGCTGCGATTCTAGAGGGAGGAGTTGACTGAGTCGGTCCGGTGCGTATTGTATCCTTCCTTATCACTTTTCCTTTGATAGGAACTTTTTCCTTCCTGTGTTTTTTTTCTAAGGTTTTGGAGACTGGTTGCTGTCTTTACATAGTTCTTTTGGGGCTTTTTCCAGTACGTCTTTATGTGAGAAGGACTATTACAGATGCCCACTCCCGCGGGTGTGGTAAGAGGAGGATTTGGGGGTTGCAACCCCTAAGTGAGGCCGGCAGGAAGGGTACTGTGGAAGTGAGGGCTCTGCGCTGCTGCCTCTGCGTCTGCATTTTCCTGGGCGAAGGAGCCCGCCCCTTCGCCCAGCGCCGTTGGTGGTATCGGCCCAGAGGGCGGGAACGGGGAGGAGAGAGGGCGTTCTTGCCCCCAGCTCCTCCCCTTTCTCTGCCCTTGTTCCTCGGGCAATTGCAAATTTGTTCGCTTTTGTATACGATAGTTCTGTTGGTCAAAAGAAATCTTAAACAAATGCTGGGCGTGGTGGCTCACGCCTGTAATCCCAGCACTCGGGAGGCAGAGACAGGAGGATTGCTGAGTTCGCGGCGGCTTGCCTGGGCACCATAGTGAGCTCAGGGCCAGCCTGAACTACAAAGCGAGACCCT